>SJJU01000227.1:0-137382 GCA_012932125.1 Conopomorpha cramerella
TAAAAAAAAGAAAATACACTTCACGCCTTTAATCCCAAAGAGGGGTAGGCAGAGGCACTTGCTAAAGCAAATAACCACGGTTCACCAAGCGTATTTAACCCAACGTGACAGGGGGTGAGCCCATTCGCCGTTATAGGGTTCACACACCTTGTGGTGTGCGGGTTTCATCACGATGTTGTCCTTCACCGTACGAGCGTTGCGTTGCGTAGGTACATAGGCTCTGAAAAAGAGTCCCATTGGTACACGTCCAGTAGCCGGACTCAAACCCGGGACCTCCCGGTTACAAGTTAAGGGTCCGACCAACTGGACCACAGATGCTCTAATATTGTCAGCAGATAAAGGTTTTTGTACTGTAAAAACGATAATAGCTAGGCCTTTGCCCATCATCTTGCATGGGTTTAAGTTCAATGTGTTCTACGGTGCAGCACGCTCATCGTGACTTGAAGGCGCCCAGAATATACGGCGCACAAAACATAATCTGTTTTAAAATTACGTATGTCTCCTAGTGAAATAATTACCTCAGGTCACCTCTAGCTAGGCAAGTGGGATTTAATTGGACAAATTATGGACGATAGCAGTAAGTGCGAGGAAAATATGTTTCATATTATTCAGGAAAAACACATGTGGTATGGTCGGGTATGATATTAGACTAAGATTCGAACTTGGAGCCAATATTTCAAATACACGACTGTGCAGATCGGCTCTATGATAAAAATTAAGCCAAGGATGGATGACCAATATGTCGCGTGACGCGACTCGCGTCCACATTAGGCATTAAAACTTACCAACTTAACCCGACTGACATAGTGGTCGGGCAGGCGCGGCACGTCGCCCCGGCTGAGGCTGTCTTCGAAACTGTCGTTCAGTATGGACATCTTGGCATTGTCCACGTTCAGCTTCTCCCACAGCCAGCTGTAGTCCTTCGCCAGGGTGTCCACGAACACCTGGTACGAGTGGTTGGTCCCATTTGTCACTATTACGTCGAGAACGTATCTAACTCTTTCTGTTCGGCCCTCCTGAAATATATAGAGTACATCAGTATTTGTCACCTTTTTTTCGGTTTATTTATGAGGAAAGCCGTTAAGCCGTTAATACTCCTCCGCTGACGGGGAAAACGGTGGGATTATGTAACTCGCACTAAAACGATTACCAAGTATAAGTTAATGCTAAGCGCATCTGAAACAGCCTGAGCTACTACATATATCCAAAGTATTTTTCCTATGTCTAGTGTATTAAAGAAAATCGTTCGTACAGGCAGGCAAGTGGCTAGCTCAAGATGTTTTCAAGCCGCGCTCTAACTCGCCTTAACGACTTGCCGAGACAATTACCACAACATTCATCTTAAAGTGCTGTCTGAAGCACGGACGCGAATTGTGATCTTGTTCTTGAATCTAGATGGATTATTTTTTAACAAATTAAGGGAATTAGGGAAGTAAGTAGTAAATTTAGGGAAGCTTGGTGATATACGCTAATAGTTTTATGATTGAATAAATAATAAACTGTGTGGTGCTTAAGGATGCAGTGGCTGAACTGAGAGATGTTGAAAGTTACTGCAAATTCTAAACTCAATTCTTAAACTAAAACATTAGTATAGTTAAGGAACGCAGAGTAAGGATACTTTGGGCAATGTAGAAATGATTCGACGACAGGCGTACTGCAAAGGCCTTCATAAAGATTACTTTGTAGGTAGCAAAACCTATTTAACATCTACGTTCAAGTTCATTGACACACTTGTCACCAGTTCGAAAATGTGTTTGCCTCTACTTCTTATGAGTCATCAATTCATCACAGCAGATTTTAAGTAACAATATGTCTGTAACTGTGGGAAATGTAATGACAAATCTTTTAAGGGAGACAATAGATGTATAATTAAGAAGTATAACTATAAAATAACTTGTACGATACATTTAGTTTTAACACACAATTTGTAACCTGTTTCTGAACAGATATTTCATTCGTCTCGTTAGGTTAACGATTAGCGAATGGCGCAATGGTTTTTAGGGATATAGATTAAGATAATGGAAGCTTGTATCCTTACACTTTGCATTTTTTTTAATGTGCTACGTTAAAAATGTTCTTAGGTTACTTATATTTACATATCATTGTTATATTGTTATAAGGCGAACTATTTTACGCATGGACCTACTATGAGTATTCATGCTGAGTTCGTTATATACAAATATTAGTACACAACAGTTAGGTCAGACAGTACTTACCAATTGAAAAACAGTGTCGAAGTCTTCAGTAGAGATTGCTTCTTTAGCAAATAATTCATCTATAATGTAAGTCACGTCCAAATCTCTAACTAAATCCTTGTGGTAATGCTGCAAGAGCATTTTATTTCTAAGATCCATTTTGTGAATTCACACACATTCATCTGTAACAAAACACATTATTCTATTTTTATTTTCCGTTATAATGTCACGGGAAAAACACTCGCGTACAATTTGTTGGTGAGTACTTGGTAAATTAGTCACCTTAGTAAACCTTCGTACGTAACGTAAATTTAAAAAAAAAAATACACCGTCACACACGCACGTTTGTTCTGTAGGAAATTTGAATTGAAACTGGTGTTTTAGTTATTAGTGTGGGCAATTCCGAATATCGCCTGACCTTGTCCGATGTTAGATGATACCGCCTACATGACATGAGAATAAAATAAGCAAACATTATCGTAACATGAGCAACAATAGGTCGTTGACCACACACCGATGCGAGCGAGTTCGATTGGCAAGGCCAGGGTTGACATCATTGATCATTTTCATTAGGAGCTTGCGGAGTTTCCTAGGCTATTGATAACGAACTGTTCAGTGGTTAAAAACATACACTTACGCCGTTTAATTATGAATCGGGGTTGGCAGACACACTTGTTACACAAATGGCCAATTTTTTTCTAAGCTAATTTTTCCCCATGTGGTTTGTGGTGGACCTTTCGATGTTCAGTTCACATATTCTTCTTATGTATGTTTCCCCGTGAAGTATTGCATGTGGTATACGTGTGACAACACGTCATAATACCGTAAGGTAGAGATGTTATGATTTTATGAAGAAACTAAACAGTAGAGCATCACATTATTCTTGTTGAACAACAATCAATGAAATTCACAAATTAAATATGACTAACCCACTTGGATTTATTCTACCTATGTAATACCTAGGGATCTAAATTGTTTAAGTAATTTGTTATCAACTGAACTTGCATTTTAGTGCCAAGGTTAATGAACAATTCTAAACTTAAACTAATTGGTGTCATTTGATAAGTGTGGTTTTAGTTAGTGATAAAGGGACATTTTATCTACTTGCAAAATAACCATAAGACATTTATTTTATTAGTATACATAATAACCATTATATTCATAAAAAGTTAAAATGTTGACAAAAAATTTGACATATTTGACATACATTTGACCTGGGGCCTAAGTCTACACTCTGGTAGTTGTATCACTCTGGCATCTTTTCCGCAAACAATGTGCAGTGCTGATTTCGTTACTTTGATTTCACTGTTGTCCATACACAATGAGCTTCAGCTGTTTTAAGTGAAGCTCATTGTTTGCCACTATGATGCCAGAATGATGCACCTAAAAGAGTGTAACAGACTTGGCCACCAGCTTTTTTACTAACAGTCCAGTAGTGCTGTTCTAACTTCATGACTACCAAGGTAACTGTTTACTACAACATTGTTTTGAACTGTTATTAACCCTTAATCAAACAAAGGCTATATTTGTCACTTGACCAACACATACTTTGAACCTTATTGAATGTCTTCACTGATATTATCTAAAGATTTCAGAGAAGATAATATTACATAAGGGACACTTGCCTATTTAAACAGTAAACAATAAATTCACCAAATCTAGCTTTACAATTAAAAGTTAGATTTTATAATAAACTTCACCCGGGTTTATGTGATGCAGTCGGTAATTAGATTAACAAAACGTCAATAGAGTCCAAAATCCATCATAAAAACACCTAACCTTGTCTGATTAAGGGTTAACACACTGGCAAACAGAAAATTACAACAGACATTCTATTGTTATGATCGCTATAGCTATTTACTGTCCAGCAAAGGGTAAACCACTTTGAGTTAACATTTTAAAGTAAATCTTTCAGAATTTTATGCGGCTAAGTGTCTGTAGAAGAGTGATAACCCATCTATCCCAGGAATGATTGTAGATGTGACATAAAGTTATGCAAGTAAGTGTTTATTTTCAATTTACCTTCAAGGAATAATGAATACAACTCAGAATCTAATATAACCTGAATAATTTATTTGAAACACAAATAAGGTAAACTTGAAGAAAGGCCGCCCATAATGTATTACAATTTGTCGAAGATTTTTTCTTTTCAATTTAAAGCCTCTACATTGTACTAAATATCCAGTATTTACATAAATAAGGTGATATTTAACTACAGATTATTCATAGTATTGAATTAAACGTAATATAGCCAAAAATAATTGTAATGTCTTCCATGCAAATTATCATTATTAAAGGTCACAAATTTAGACACAGTTTAAAATATATCCCAGAGTTTAGAGAGGACTCTAATATTGCTGGAGGTATATAGGAACAAGACTTCTGTTATACACTTATGGTCAATAGTGGGAACCAAGACAGAAGGCTACGCCTCCAATATCTAGCCTAATTGTCATTGTTTGAGTTCTGGTCTAACGTAAAGACTCAGAAAGTGGTGTTAACCTTTAATCGGGCATGGGATACAAATGTATGTCTGTCTGGCTGATTCAACTGGGTGTAGGGTATAGGCTTACAAAGATGTGTTGTTTAGTCACAGTGGCACATAGGTATATTTCAAAATTAAAGAGCCAGTGATCTTTAATTTTAAATTATCTAACTGTGCTTATTACAGAACTATTCTATAAACATTGAATTAAATTTGTAATGACTTGTATGAAAAGATTTTGAGCTCTATTCATTTTCAGGAAAGATACCACAAGATATTAATCTGCTGGATTTTTTATTAAGACACCTGTTTTTATGCTACATCTCTGTAAATAGGTAGACATAACTGATTTTATCTGTGGTGTCATTAGTTGAATTTGTACTAGTAAACTGTTACTTACAGTTAGGTACATATGGAATTATTTAAGTAATAGTAAAGCACATTCAATGAGTCATAATAGTACTTTCAAGTAAATAATATCATTTCTTAGACTAGGTACTAAGAAGTCATGAATAGGTATTAATCTAGCCAAGTTTAAAGTTATACTATGAAGCCATTAAAAATATTTTTTTTATGTTCCTGTACTTGCTTTCGCCTTTTACGTTGAGTTACAGTGATCATTCATGTCCGTTGCTTTGTTATGATAATTACCATCGTACAATTAAAGATTTGCAGTTTCTGCAGTTGATATAATAATTCAGAATAAGCTCAGGAAACAGTACTAAACATAAACAAACAATCTGGCTGTATCATACACAACTATATGATTATTTTGGTAGTTGCAGTGTAAATATTCGTAAATCGTGACGAAGATTCCCTCACCATATTTAAAGTTTTTAAGTAAAAATAACTTACTCCACATCCACAAGTCTCAAAACAAAATCCACCGCTATAATTGGCTAAAAAACACCATTTTCTTCATTGTTTTTCATTCACTAATCGAAAAATCTAATAAAATTCGTCAGTTGAAGAAAAAGTGCAAGCGAGTGCATTCTACACAACAACAAAGTGCATTATCAACCGTTTTCATTTACAAAAGATAAAGTTGCTCATTGGTTTTCTCATTGTCACTGTACAAAATCTAACGCCGTCATTGGCTCAACTTTATTTATGTCAGAGAGCAATGAGAACGCATTAAAGAGCAGGTTTGGTAAATGTTGCTATTGCGAAAAAATGCACCGCCATCTATTGAACAAAATATGAGTTACTGCGCTTGTTTCTCAGAATAACAACACTTCCACGTAGTTCTATTAGTCTTGCATAGATGGCGCTTATTTATTATTGTACAGTCAGAGACGGTCAACAATACACCAGTCGAGCGAGATTTCAAAATGTACGGTTACAGTACAGTCTTAAAATGAAAAGATTACATATCATTGTTATTATTTATATTATTGTCATCTCTTTTAAGCCTAAAGCGGGGAACTTGAATATAATAATATGTATGTTGTTAAACTGGTATTTATTCTTCGCAAGTGCATTCCATTTATATCACATTTATAGAGTAGGTAGGTAAGTAATCCTCATAGGAAAACACGTTGGTAGGGTATCTAGGTACTATCTATTTTTAAACTTGATAAAAACTATTTTCGCTTAATTACCCTACCTATACCCCTATACAATGTTCTAAAATACTGACTGCTTAATAAATCTTTTACATGTTGTAGGAGTTATCTAAAAAAAATCTATTTGTCAAAGATGGTTGAAAACAGAAGAGATACTTACCTACTTTTTTTTTTACTTTATTCTATGATCGTTTGTCTTCGGACTCGCTCTATTGTTAATATGTTTTTTAGAGAAATATATGTGACCTATACCTACATATACTTAGATATACAGGTTAGGCTAGGTCTACTGCATCGTTTCTAGTTTCTACTATCATCCATTACCTATCATATCATTTGTCATTATTATACATAAGTAGGTATACTTACCTCGTTAAATCACACATCACGAAGTAGGTAAGTAAAACTAGCTAAATAAATATGTACCCCGAAGAGTAGACAGCTCCCCATCACTGATCATGAATGGCAACTCGCGGGGCGTCCCGTAATATATTTTCAATAAAATTTATAAGAGACCCACAACAAAAGTCCGAAACCAAAAAGCCTATTACACACTCAAATGGATTTTTATCTCATCGATCGAAGTCACCAAAGCAGATGTTTGAGCCTCGTACCTATTCATTGCCAGATACATCCTATGATAAATTCTTCCGCAAATATCTGCGGTGAAGTAGAGGTTGGTAGGTACTTTTTTTTCTACGCAGCCAGTGTTTGCATGAAAAGAAGTTGAATGAATGGAGTCTTGCGGCCCAGTCTTTAATAAGATTTATTGTAACCGATCGTGTTTTGACAAAACACAAAAGGCCCGTTCCTTGGGCGAGACCATTGTGTGGTCTAACACACTCTTTGTAGCCGAAGTAAAGTCAAAAATGTTGTTTACACTAAAACACCTGGGTTTAGAAAAAAAAATGTAGAGCAAAAACTTTAATGGAAAGTTCTATTCTTGGTGCGACCACACATGCAAGCTCGGTGGGAGATTTATATGCAAATGCAATGAACCTTATAGGTTACTTTACTACTTGTATTAATTTTGCAATAAAAGTTGTTATTGGCATTGGTTAATATAGTTTCTGTGGACTCTTCTTGCTTTTCAATATTAAATTAATTATGGATTTTATACCGTACATTTGTACTTCAAGTAAATAGATCATGACTAACTAATTAACAACCTTTTAATCAATTGACCTACAAAAGTAGTTGTCAGCAGTGGGTGACGCAAAAATGGTGGCTTGCGTAGGAAGTGATTTTGTTTGTGCACTGGTTGATGTTCATCAATTAAGCGAACAATAAAGCGATTCAATCAAAGCTGATGACTGCGTGATTTACAAGATTCCCACGCAGATTTTGCGGCACAATTCTAGGTAGGTGATACCTACGTATATTTATACCTACTCCATTTTAACTGTTTTCACTCTTACCTTAATCTTCTTTAAAAACAGTGTCTGGAACTCTTAAATACATTACAGATTTGCTTGCGGTAATATTAAGTTTTTGCAATAGAAAAAATGGAACATCCTCTTGATTTGATCGTGAAAATGTTTCACTATTGTGCCTACTTTAAAATGTACTTACCTTATTATGTATTATATAGTTTTAAAGATTTTTTTTCAGGGTCAAGTCCACCACCACCCAAGCCCTATCTGCCTCTCGGCGCACGGAGAAGAACATTATCAGGAGACGTGCACGTCTACTTGCTGT
Organism: Conopomorpha cramerella; assembly: GCA_012932125.1. Lineage (NCBI taxonomy): Eukaryota > Metazoa > Arthropoda > Insecta > Lepidoptera > Gracillariidae > Conopomorpha > Conopomorpha cramerella. The sequence goes on from SJJU01000227.1 coordinate 7,944, forward strand.
TCTAAAGAATATGTTGAAAAAGGTCGTTAGGTCATCTGAAGCAGATTTTCAAATGTTAAATAACGAAAGTAGAGTATTGAATATAGTGGATTAGGTCGCTTCACAGGAATATGCCACTAAAAGTGTCTATAACTATTCAAGATACTTATTGTATCCCACTAAATATTAATGAATGCGATACACAATGATATAAGTATAAAACGTGTATAATTTCATCTTGTATATGACTGCTCGGTTGCGTGTTACCTTTAATTGTTTATATACTTCCGTGTGTTTTTATATTAACTGTTTCTGCTATGCCGACGGTATTTATTAAGTTTAACTATAAAGCATGAAGTGTAAGCTGTAAAGTATAAAATTTAATTACGTGAATAATCATAGATAAGACGCAATTAAAGGTAATACGTAGTTCGGTATAAAGCTAGCTATGAAATAGTTAGGTCGCGTATAAGCCAAGTGATATTATTTTGTATTTCTCACATTAAAAAAAACATTTAAGTACAAGTTTTATGTCCATAATAATTGGTATCAAACACCACAAGCTCTACTTATTTTTATGGTCTCATAAACATACAGTTCAAAATTTATAGGTTACCCACGTAGATATTAGGCTAAGCCATCTAAGTATACCATTTTGTGTTGAAAAATCCATTCGGCTTTCACCCGAAATAACTCGATAAAGCAAAGTGCGGCGTAGTACGTGAGTTATGGTAATGCAGTTGACTGTACTAAGCGCGATACGGGGCGGTGTAGACTATTGTGCCTTGGGTGACTCAAACACTTTCCTAATCTAACAGACTATAAAGATGTCCCTGAACATACAAAATGACGTTGTAGTTAAAAACCTAATGGAGCATAAAATTTAACAAGCATAGCCAAGGGTTTGACGACCTGCCAACTCACAATACATGTATAATTAATTTCAGATCCTATACTATCTTCTCTCAACATTCTCGTGGTAAAGAAATATATCATACATAGTAAGGAAAACTATGCAACGTTCAATCAAAAACATTGGCAAAATTCGAGAAAGTCAATGGGGAAATTTCTTTGACGTTTTTCTGACAGGTTCTCAGGCGGAGAACTGTCATTACTGTCAGACTTTCCAAATGATAGTAATATTTTTTTTCGTTTTTGACATAGGGTTCCTTGGGGAAAGTTGCTTGGTATCATCGGCTTAGTGACTTTTTTGAGCTACCAAAAGATGCGTTCTTAGAGCGATGGCAGTTATCACGTTGGGAAAGTACAATTGGTGAGATGAGAAATGTTGTGTTACAAAGCGCTCCACTGTTAGTTAAAACCAGCTGTCCTTTAAGTCGTAGTGGTTCGGGAGTCCATGGGGACTAAAAGCCACATGCTCATCACATAACGCCCAGTCCAAACTCTTGACGGCTAGAAAGCTGAAATTTTACACCGGATGGATGGAGGAGGATTTTTTCAATTCATCCCATAAGGGGAGGTAGAAATTTCTAAGAGAAAAACAAAAAAAAAATAATTTCTAAAATTTGTTGGTAGTATTTTTTTAGAGAATAGATATAGATTTCATAAAAGCGCACCCTGAGTCAATATTTAACACTCAATAATTTATTTCGTACCACAATGGTAAGAAATATGTAGGTAGTTGTTAAAAAAATATTATTGGTTGTACCCTGATGGGCGCAGCAAACGTTCGAGGGGAGGAGTCTTGGGAGTTTTATGCATCCCGGTTAAACTTGAAGAAGAGGTTTTGTTGAACTATCATTTGGTGCTTATCCTAAACATCGATTGTTTGCCTTCGAAGGCACTCGAAAACGTATCGCTAACCTACAAGTTTCAACACTATAGTCACTACAGGCATTGTCATTCAGGGTAACTAACCAGGTATGCATTAACGTCCGAGGGCATTCAATGCCCTTTGGCTGTGCTTCTGTCGTTAGTATGTAATTTGGAGTAGGTACAATTTAACTGTGTTAGTTTTAAATATCGTAAAATGGGGCTATTTGGAAAACGGCGGTTATTGACAATACATAAAATGACAAAGTTTAAATAATATCTATTAGTTCAACTGTTTGTTTTATGAGTATTGCAGATGTATTACAGATTTTTTTAGGATAGTATTTAAACGTGCATCAAAAAAGTCTAACCTAACCTAACTAAAATAATAAACTGTATATCAAAATTACTAACTTGCACACCTAATTGCCATTCTGATGATAACTTTGGCTTTTTATGTGTGCAAGTTAGTAATTTTAGGTGTGCAAGTTAGTAATTTTGATGTACAGTTTATTATTTTCCATTTTTTTATATGTATTACAGATTAAGAATCAACCCAAATCTATGTCTCACTTCATAGGAGAATTCTAAATATCCTCTTGTTTTCCAAATTGGAGCTATTTTACGGTACTTGAAACTAAAACTGTTAATTTGCTCCTACTCTACACTACGTACTAACCTTTTCCGAAAAAATCAAAGTAAACAATTAAAAAGCAAACAATTAAAAGGAAAAGAACATAAACTGCTTCAAAATTAAATCCTACTGATGTGGACAGATTTTTGTTTGTTCTTGTTAGTGATTTTAGTCTAAAAGTTAGATGTAAGAAACACAGTAAGAGGCCCTCCCGGGATCTAGCCCAGTCGTCATTGATTTAGCTCTTGTCTATTCTGGATGCCGCTGTAGATGCTGGCTCTAACAGGAATCACAGTGGTGGGAAAGTGGGTGGGAATATATATCCCGCACTTATTAAAAGAGATCATTACATACAAAAATTCGGGTTCATATTATAATTTATTATTATTATTAGCCACCACTACAGGGCAAAGGCCTCTCTGCCCTTTCTCAAATCTTCCCGGTTCTGTGTTGATGTCCACAGACTTTGTCAGGGTATTAAATTTTAATGACTAGTGACTCGGATTGGGAAAAGGGTCACTTTAATATAATTGAGAATTGTACGTACAAATTAATCGATGATTAATAATTTAGTATTTTCAATGTCCTTTTAGTCGCTTTCCTATACCATGCATGTGTCGGAAGATACCACACTCCTATCGTTATTTTTATATCCCAGACTAGCAGGGAACTAAAAAGTTTATTATGCATCTATTAAAGTAACTACGTAATCGTACCTACATACGCGTCGTTCCGTTAAACGAATTATAATAATATTATTTTTATTTACTGCTTTATGTCCTCGTTGACTTTATAACTGCCCTTTTGATTTCATGGTTTTTGTCGTGATATAATACAGGCAATAAAAGTGTCGTTTCTGTATAGAGTGGAAGTTTATAGGTGCTCTTTTCCATCTGAATTGATTAGCATCAAGGGAAGTGGTATTCAATTTAAATAATATTTATTTTGAACGCAATCATGGTGACATTATTTGTAATCTAAGTTAGATAGAGTGCTTAATTTTTCGATAAGTTCTATTCTATATAATATGAAAAATATAATTTGAACCTACGACCCGTGGCTTGGTAGGGATCTTGCCGAGTGCCAAAAGAGTTTCCATTGCTGGATAGAGAATAAATTTATGTACGTGAATATAAACACGCCACTATAGGATAAATAAAGATAACACAACTAGGAACATAGGTACTTAAAGTCATGTCGAAGCTGGGGCGTGCCGGCGGGTTTTGTGTGCACAGGCCTTTACTATATACATCACGTGTACTTCTCACGTGTGACTGCACCATTTTGTTTAATATGACGCAGACAATAACATGGTAGATTTGTGTACATGATTAAATCTTAAGTCCGGTAAAATTTACATGTAAGTAAAAATAAAAAATAAAGTCTAAATTAACGCGATCATCACCTTCATGGCAATTAAATGTGGTATAAATTTACTGCTCTTGAATTTTAATTGAATCTCCTAGTTTAGTATTCATAGTTGTAATTTCCGTTTCCTGAGAGGGACATTATATGTATATAAATTAACTGTTTCGGAATAGTATTAATAATGATGGTGGATATAATAGTTATTATTATTACTTATCTAATTATTGCATAAAATCAGTGTTGTTCATATTTCGGAATTAGAATTCAGCGAATTAAGGACTCAAAATTACGCACTCTGCTGTCTTATATCATATTGAAAATAGATCTTACTTTTTCTATTGTACAATAAAAGTTACTGGTAGTGCTAATGTTCGTGGTGGCTAGGGTCTAGTTGCTAACCATAATTTACGGCATTTTGATGGAGTATACTCGTCTTTGCCGCCAAGCATTAGGAATCCAAAAAAATGCCATGACTTTTACGTTTCAGACGAGCCCGAGTCTCTGAACAGAACTTCTATAATATGTTAGTAAATGGCCTTTTACAACCCCCTTATTGTAGATCTAGAATATAAAGCGTGTTTCACAGACTTGTATCTAACATCTAATGAATAAAAAACCATCCCTTAAGTGGATTTCCTTATCCAAAATTTAGTAAAACAACTACACGTCTACCTTAGCTAGGTCCTTTCCAAGAGCGATGCAAGCACTTTCTAGTTTCTGGACTGAGCTGCGATATCTTACCTCTAATGTTCCATTTATTGGGTTTCACTGTAAACACGAGGTAAACACGTATTCCGCAGTCTTGTCACGTCTGTGATTGGTCATTTCAGTATATCTCTGCAGCACGAGCCGGGAATATTGGATGAATTACCTACTCCACGTCGCGGTAAGGATAGGAATACATCGGTAGCGTTCCATTTTTATTACAACTTTATCCCGTGTTATGAGATATTGATTCTGACAGTAAAAACTGTCTGCCAACTTTTTAGAGTTACGAGAGTTCATCGAACTATACGATTAATAGATGCTAAGATCCTCGGATTTATTGCCAAAGTTATGAATTCATGTGAAAACTATAATGGAAGCTGTTCACGGAAAATGTTCATTACATCGATCGTTCGTGTAATTTTATTAAATGTGGGCATCGGAGTAGCGACCAAGAAGTCAACTTTTCGATTCCATCGCTTTTGATGAAGGAAATAATCGTAAAGAAAAATGCATAAATCACCAAATTGTGCAATCTTTAGTTTATATGAGGTTGGTATGCTTATGGATCACTAATCGCCTCGGTAATAATTTATTTTGCGATGTCATGGAATAATAATTATTCGAGCACTTTCAGTTTTATGCACTTCATATTAGAAACAAAAACTTATTGCTGTTATTTCGAATGCTAATATTGACAACTCTTTCATGTTTATTATAAAAAATAATGCAGCTTTCAATTGTTACTTCAGAGGACTCAACATATAACTATCGATGTAATGGAATGTTTACACATTAGTAAGGAATCTAGAATACCATATTCGCAAAACCATAACATTCCCATCAATGCTTTATTACAAAATGGCTTTGAAATGTTTCTAAGTGTATACCTACATGTTACACACGTGACAATACTTAATATGCAAGTTCGTCCTTTTTGGAATAACAACATAATGTTATATTAAAGTAACAAAAAAGAAAACTTTAAAGACGTGACCAAAGATTATGGTTTCTATACTCTTCTAACCAATGATGTTATGTTACTATGTGTTTCGACCTAAGTATTTGGAATGATTTTTGTCGCTTCCACCACAATAACCGAATAAACCTACTTCATTATTGACAATTCCAATTCCTATTGAATCGTTTAACCTCTAATGTGACTAACATGGCGGCGTGTTGATTTTTATGTCATGTTTATGGTACTATATTTAAAAGTAAGGTTTTCGAATTAATAATGTTTATTTAGTATTATTCGGCAAAGAAATACCTTTTTTTTGTTACTTGATGAAAGAAAACAGACGTGGTTGGTGACTTATTAGACTACACTTTTTAAAGCAGGAAATGAGCAGAGTTATCTAAGAGGAATCAATAATATCTCTATTTTAACATTAATAAATAATGTCATATGCCACGGGATTTTATAGTGTCAAATTTAATCCGAATTTTATATGAGTAAGATTATAAATAATTCAGTCCAGTAGCTGAATTAGGAGCATATGTAGCGGTGCATTGACTTTCCCCATCGAATTCTATTCAGCGCGTCTAATAACTGCCCACGACAAGGTAATCCTCCAATTTATTGACTATAATAGTCTGTGAATCAAATAATTCCGGGTAGAATCATAAACAGCTTGCTTCTAATGAAATGATATGGGCAGAATCGCCATAAATTACGGGGCCAACAATAGTCCGGTCACAACGTTGAACCAAATTGTTCGTCACCAGACTGCCATTTACAATGCGTATTTAGGTTAAATAGAAGTGCGGTCACAATATTGGGACCATTTGTGACCAGCGGGGACCACCCTAATGGTAGCAGTGTGTCAAGGCAAGATGTTTTTGTTGACAAAAGTTTCGCGCAACACGTTATTGGAACCTTCCGTCGATACGCGTGTGGCATTCTCTTTCATTGGCATATTATAATTTGCCCCCCAGAAACTTGGATGTTTTAAGGGAAATTGTCAGAACACTCCAGTAAAAACACTCTCTATTTTACTACGGTCGGCCGTGAGAGAATGATTGTACACCTTTGTTAAATGTTATCATGACATAATGTGTATTCCACGCAATTCTAATAAGTACCTTCAAACTACAAATAATGTACTTAATTACAAATATTGTTAAATAAACAAAAATGCAATGATCATACGTTCGGAACAGAATAAATATTATAAAAAAAACTATAGCAATCAACGCAGATGGAAATATTGTGGTGCCATCGCCGCATTTGATTAACATTCTCAACAATCCCACATATCGGAACCGTCATCGAACTATAAACACAAATTGAAAATAACAAACGATTTCTCTCAAACATTCCACCCATTCATAATTAAAGTTATTTTATGAGATGGGGTTATTCTCATGAGATGTTGCCTACCGGCAACGTACCTATTCCATGACATGACTAAAAGTTTTATTATAATATTGGTCAACAAAAGATGTGGGGCAACGGGAGCGTAGGTAGCTTCGGCCGTACCGATGGAGGCTCTTCGTCAATATGGCAGACGGGGGGCACCATTGTCACTGGTTGCATTGTGCCCGCTGACGGTGCACTGACCAAAAATCATTAATTTTATATCACAAAGCGGGAACCCACAAATCGTAGCTGAAAAAAAAAGACCTTTTATGTGACCATAGTACTAGCTCGTCGACCGTAGTCGAAGCTCGCTGGCTCGATCGACGAATACTCTCGAATCAAGTTTTAATTATAATCATTTCGGATCACATTCGAACCGACAAAGGGACCTGTCAGAAGGAATTCTCGATTCCATATTGACGCCCTTCATATCAGGTAGCGATTAGAGCCGAGAATTCTCGCAGCGTTTCATAATAGAAATTACTGTTTCAATTAGATAATCATATAATTATTGGCATTCCTGTGATTGTTCGGTGAATATATCTATTCATTAGCTGCTTTAAGGATTTTAATTAGATGTCATTACCTGAGGCGATCCGATTTCGTAAACAATTAGTGTAATTTCATATGAATGTACATTAGTATCTACCTCTCCACTAACTATTAAGATATTATCATTAGTGAATGCATGTACTTTAATGGACGGGTCAATTATCTAGAAAATACATATGTAGGTTAGGTACTAAACAAATACATAGGTAGGTCAGGTACATGCGAAATTGTAGTTCGATATCTGATTCCAAAATTTGAGAGTACTTATTGACTAGTGGACATGTACCACGTATTAGAAGAAATCTACCCGCTAATCTTTCTTTTTACATTTGAGACAAACAAGGGACGCGGCTTAATTTCTCCATAGTTTTAAAAATAAGTAAGGGACATTAAAAATGCTGAGCTAATGTTGTAATATTGTTCGGAGCACGTGTCTAGCGTGCGGTCTCTTGAGAAACTATAAAAGAAGAATAATGCCCTTCTTTGTTTTCATCATTAATTTGAACTGCCCAAGGAAACAGTAAGCAGCTTTACGCCTTACCACACCCGGTACATAAATCAAATACTCTTTTGTGATTAATGTCAAAGACCAAAGCATAAAGATTCATATTTAGTGCACCGAAACTAACACAACCGGATTAACTAGAACTAAAAAAAATACCACAATAAATAAAAGTTTCAGCCGGTTGTTTACATCTAGCTTCCAAAATTAAACATTGAAATCCTCAACATAAATTTGATATTCTATAACGATTTGATAGAGGACATTGCATTTGGATTCAACAAAGTATTAAACAAATCATTCGAGTATTAATAACGTGTGGCGTAACAAATACGATTAAAGAACTATGGAAAGAATCCCGGCACAGATGTTGGAAGCGAATTAAAGCATTGCGAAGATAGTAAAAAATCCGCCTTTTGTCATGGCGTATTCCCTTTTATCCTGGAAACCGGAATCCGCGGCCCCTGTCGAATAATCCTAATCATAATAGCATTACATTCATTCGTTGGATTTCATCGAATATCCGAAGAGCCAGTCCGGTTACAATTTTTTCCTCTTCCTTCAGCCTATTATCTTTCTCATTACGAGACAGTAACTTGATTAGAGCTGTGGAATTGCCTCTGTTAATCTACCCGCGAATTAACTTTTCATTTTCAAAGTAAAAAATCCATTAAGATTGTTCCTTGTTTATGATGCCGATGCGTTGCCGAAATTCGTTTTGATATTCCAGTGATGAATGAGGTGTGAGTAAAAACATTAATTGTCAAAGCAAAAATGCGCGGGCACAAGTGCAACATTTGGCACTTTATCCCTGGATGTTTTCACAATGGGGCCTAATTCATACCGCACACATTTCGCATAACCAAAAGCCATTAGTGCAAACTGTACAAAATATTTTGACGTCAAGGGATTTCATATAATGTGGTGTGTGACAAAACCAATGGCAGACAGTTAGGAAGATCGATTCGATTTATGCGTTTTTTTTGCGAAATGTACAATAGACCCTAGTTATTGACAGATAATGGATTTGAACACGAAGGGAACAGTTGGCTAGCATTGATTTGTTTTGTGATGTGGTTAGTTATGGTGATCAGAATCACATGTCGTTTCTATCTAATGATATCCTCAAATTACTGAGATTGGTGCATCCGCTTTTTTTGTCAATTCGCAACCGTGGCGTAGTGATAAATATGTTTTTCTCTCTTGAAGACATAGAAGCTTTGTGTTTTGAAATTACTACTTTTTTCAATTTACAAAAATAAGTCTATCAACTTTTTATATTTATTACTCAATGGGTAATGTTTCGGAGCGAGAAGTAATCACTTTTGTAAGGCATGCGATGACGTGTTCATGAAAATTTTATATTCCCAGAAGCACGCTTCAGGATGTAAGCAGTATAAAAAGTAGATTTAAAAAAATCGGTATTTCGTCAACGACGTCGTCTTGTGATATTCGTTGATCTCTAGTTCTATGATGTCTTCTCTTATAATGGTCCCAATGTAGGATACGTGGAGTGTCAGCATGAATTGGTGAGATTGTAAGAAACATTTGACGAGCACTCAGAGTAGTTTTGATTTACAACTTCCTGAGTGAGCGAGAGGAGGTAGCGAAACGTAGTCATTTAGAATGACTGCCATTGAGATGGTGTTCTTCTATTGTGAGTGTGTCTATACCTATATTTAATACCGTAACCAAACTGCAGCGGAATTTATCCCAAAAATATGTTGAAAGCTCCAAAGGATCTTTAGACACGATTGTTGGAGTCTTTTATTTTTTTCGTGTGTTTCTCTGTATATATGAATCTTAATTTAAGAAAATTGTTACATACTCTGGAATTAATTTGAGCATAGGTTTTTTTTTGCGTAGTAATAACGTGTTATTAATTACAATACTTACTAAGTAGCAGTAGAGACAGATGACAAACAAGACATTTATAATACATGTTTTACAAATAAATCGAACTGATAACACAAAATGTTAAAGTAAAGGCATAGTGCCACTTGGAATCGAACCCGCGACAAGTCCTCTGACAACGAACACATAGACTATTGTAACTATCGAACGTAGCCTGAAGCTTTAGAAACAACAATATAAAACGGAAAGTGTCGACTGTAAAACGGTGTACACTCACAGGTTTATATTTCTTAAAGTAAGTACATATGTTTAGTTTCACCTAACAGTTTCGGTGAGAGATAGGTACTTTACCCGTGCAAAGATACAATTTTTGTGCCAGTAAAATGTTTTAGTGTTAAGATTCCACAGCTCAAGACTTTACGAGAACTTTATGTCTTCCTTCGGTCATCAATGTGTTTTGGAGCTCACACAAACATCGGAAATACGCTTCGATAGTTTCGAAACGAAATAAACCTTTACGATAAATGTCTCACGGTTTACAATTTTGGAGTTTCGCTATATTGAATTTTACTATGTTTAGGTATTTGTGCGAGTTGCATCCTATATAAATATTACGAGTTATGTCTTTGTACATTTTTAGGACACATTCTCATTAGAAATTAGTAGAATACTTAGAAGTCAATGGAAATTATCCATCTTAAAGTCTATTGTTATTCGTCAAACGTTAAATATTGTAGGTATTATGTTTTTATAGGTTAGCAAATTAAGTGCATAAATAGTATTTCGTGTGACTAATGAGTTTGTCGTTAAAAATAGTTGATTAATGAAAGAAGACAATAACTCTCACCATAATGGGGCGATAGATGTAATCCAGTATAATTAAATAGGTAGGTACAATCGACAAATAGCATTCGTGTATGACCAAACGGTAAGTTTATTTGCCTACAGATATTATAATTAAATAATTAGGTTTCAAAGTAGCACTACTTGCGTAAGCTAACACTGACACCATATTTAAGTGTTTTGACGACTTCGAAGATACTATACACTGCTGTGTGAAAAAGATACAATTGATGCATTGGACTAAATCCAGAAAGGTTCCTAAATGTCTTCCAAATTTGATAGATTCATTGCTTTCAAATCAAACACACGAATTGTTATGCTGAAAGTTTCTATACACCCGACAGTTTCGAGTTACCCCACCATTCACTATCCTGTTCCAGAGGCATTTCATAAACTAAAATAAAACAACTGAACTGACGTTGTTGAACTTCTACTTGGCTGTCACTTTACTTCACCTCTCCAATCACTCATTTAGATCAGTTAGCTTCAACCCTTTGTGGACAATTTTTGTATATTGCCGACAAGGGCCAATCGAGCGAACTTTTCATGTTGGCCGACCGCTTTGTGCATGAAGTGCTCTTTAATATTCGTAATGGAAGCACAACACTCCATAGCATAGGTACCTAACCTCTCAATATGCCGCGCCGCCGCCATTTCCGATTTTTAAAATAAAAATATATTATTTTGTCGGTTGACATATGCACTGAGAAGTATTGAAAAAATAAATAAATACACCTATATGCCCACGGTTCAAAAAGCCTATTTAAATCAACGTTATAGGGGGTGACACATCGCCGTTATAGGAATCACTCAGCTTGTGGTATGTTTCATCGTGATGTTGCCTTTCGTCGTATGAGCTTTGAGTAGCTAACATAGGCTCTGAAAAAGATACCTATTGGTATACCTCTAATACAGCATGTCTCGAACCCAGAACCTCTCGGTTGAAAATCCAAGCATCTAACCATTAGGCTACTTATTATGCTTTTTGACATGTATTGTTGAGACCATCGAACTCTCGTCCATAATATGTCGCAGGTACTTACTAGATTCCTAGGCTAATTAAAGTTGCCCAAATTGTAAATCTATTTCACTTCGATGGCTAGTTTTCGATTGCCTTCATATATATAATACTTTTATGCATATTCATACATATACATAATAGTTATACTTTCATGCATCTTGTTATGTTATTATCTACTAGCTAATTCGGCAAACGTTGATTTGCCATTATAATTTAATGCTTTTTTATTTTTGTAAAAAACATATTTAAAAAAAAAAGTGTCCTATGTTATTTCTAGTACTTCCGAGAATATATGTACAAAGTTTCATGATGATTGCTCAGTAGTTTTTGCGTGAAAGCGTAACAAACATCCTTACTTTCACATCAAACTTATTTGTGAAGATTCATGTACGTATTGCAAATTATGTAAATAATCTATTTATACCTACCTACAAATATATACACACATTGAACAGGAATTCTAGTTTGAAAACAAATTACCGTGATGCAATGATAGAATGAGATTTAAAGCGAAATCAACAATAAGGATCATTATGTATATTCGTATCTTCTGACAATGGAGCACTCGATGCCACTAAGGAAAGGAGAATGACACCATTGAGTTATCTACCACTTGGCATAATTGTGGTACTATTGAACTCAGTAGATTGTCCAGTAACTGTAAGTGCATTCCAAATTAAAACACTATAAACATTTTGATGAAAAAGTGACCTATTCGAATTTGGACTCTATCCTTAGGTCCGTCTCTCTATTGCTGTTTGGAATAGTAATTAAAAAATATTTTTGTGTCTCTTTTTTCACTTCAAACATTTGTTTAAAAAACATAGTATAAAACAAAGTCGCATCCCTATGTCTGTCCCTATCTATGCTTAGATCTTTGAACGTACCTACGCAATAGATATTTATGTGGTATACTTTAATAGATAGAACGATTTTTGAGAAAGGTTTTATGTATAATCATCATCATCAGCCCATACTTGTCCACTGCTGGACATATGCCTCTTCAATACGTATAATACATGCATATAATAGCAGAGAAACATTGTTGATAATGTATATTGGCAAAACATCGGGTCAGCTAGTTTGGGGATAAAGTCTAGTTCAGTTTATAATATATTTCCGTTCAAATTCGTTCGGGTTTTGTTCTGTGAATAATTACTTAAAATCATACACAACACAACACACGCTTTACCATTTAGGCAACGCGTTTAATTTCCCTTAGTCCCATTTCATAGTTGAATTTGATAGCTAGCTATGAAACGGGAACTTTCCAAGATACACAAAGCTCAACTTGTCAGTTGTATGTCAAATACGGAATAACCAGTTCAAGAATACCTGTAATAACCTTTGTATAAGTGAGAATGCGTTTATTGGTAAGGGGGTAAAAGTTTAAGTGTCTGTTGTACTTCAATAAACGTAGAATAATACCTATTCTTTCCCGTGTCGTAGCCAGCTACCAAATTAATGGAACTAAGTCCTTATTTCTAATCAAAATAGTACAATATTCTTTTAAACAAGTGTTAATATAATCAACGTGCGCGCATGCAACGAACTTTTTACTGACATAGCTTTTAGCTCCTCTACACTAACGTAGGTGCTTTGTTTGATGAATTTATAACGGCGATAACTCTAATAGCTCCATTAAGCAGATGTAAGTTCATTATAGCTTTTGTATACAACATGTACAATGTGATCAATTAAAAATCAATTTACCTCAATTCCCGTCAATAGTTCACGCGATGACGTCACACGAGTGAATGGTTTCGTAAAAAGTAAAGATAAGGTTTTGCCGCGAAATGATGCGTCATATTCTTAGCTTATTTTTTTGTTTTGTGATTAGATTTAGACAGGTAGGTAACAAAGGAGTGCTAAGGAAGTGAGTTTCCCGGCGTTTAGCGTAACGAGCTGATAATCTAATGGGCTTGGAAACGCCTTGAGTGCTGAATAGAGCTCTGTGGCTAATTGTTTTTCTTTCAATTGTACTGTACTAATGGTTTTCTTTTAGCTCCTTATCTTGACATTGCTGTTATGGTGTGAGACCTATTTTACGGACAGGTTAGAACTAGTTTTCATAGTAAAGCAAATAAATAGTTTGGTATTGTAAATGTATATACACATAACCATATTTTGTTGTAGGAATATTCCATATTTTCTACATAATGTATGTGGTAAATAAATAACTTACACTTTGATAATTGGTTACTGATACACTTTAGAACTTCATTAGGTAGGTTGAGGGGTTATCTTGCGGCGTGTTTCTTATAAGATTATTTTTATAGCGATAGTACGCAATGCAGTTACTTAGATAAAATGTTGTCGAACCTTAATACATTTTTGCGGTACACACTACGAGAATGTAAGTATTTAACTAAAACATGATGTATGCAAATAGCTCCCACAGTAGTGAACAATTAATAGTACTCTTTCAACAATCGAAATTAATTTCGCAGTTTTGAGTTTCGATTGCCTACGCGCGGGAGAAGGCTTGATTGAAATTATTTACCGCAAAACAAATATAACTAGCAACCACACCACACCGCCATGTTTATAAAAGCTCGCGAGCGCGCTTCTGTTCATGCCAATCTTGCGGCGCGGCATGCAACTTGTTGCCGTTGTGAACTTTTGAGGAAAAAGAGAGGAGAATATCGGAAGCCTCTGTCGGAAGGGAGGAGCGATATGCGCGCGGGGAGCGTCACCGGCCGGTCGCTCAACTTCGGCCGGCTATCCGTCAGTCGCTCCCCACACGCTGACGGAGTAGGTCGCGTCTCGACGATCTAGCCAACTTGAGCCGTTATGTTTCGTACTTCGAAACAAGTTTGACGGGAAGTGTACAAAGTTTTCTGAGTGCACCAGAACTGACGTAGCAATGTGTGTGATGAGAAAAAAAACGATTTAATTTAAAGTGACAGTTGAAAGTGAACCAAAATGTTGTCGATAGGATTGTTGTTTGTTTCGAGTTGTGTGTTGCTGTGCACAAATGGAGCCTCGCTCACCAGCCGGGTCGCGGAGGCCCCTCAGGAGTGTGAGTGGCAGCGAGTGTCCGGCGCGTCCGGCGAGCCCACCCGGGTGCAGCTGTCCTGCTCGCTGCGGACAGCCGCCGGCGCCACCGAACTGCTTGCCGGATTAAGTGCCTCCCAGGCCCAGCGCATCACCGCGCTAGACTTGCACTGCACCGATGTGCTCTTCTTCGAGAGTTCACTCGACGTTGGAAGGAGAAAAGAAGAAGGAACTGAGCTACTCTCGCGATTCCACAACCTCAAGGAATTGCGCATTGAATCGTGCAAAATTCGATATGTGCCTTCAGCGGTATTGTCACCGTTAAGTGGCCTCAGAAGTCTGACCATTAGAACGCATAACAACGACTGGTCGGCGATGTCGATGGAATTCCATAGAGACACATTCCGAGGATTGACTGACTTGAGATCATTGGACCTAGGTGACAATAACATTTGGATTTTGCCGTCGGAAATATTTTGTCCTCTTTACAACTTGAAAGAGTTAAACTTGACACAAAACAGATTGCAGGACATATCCAATCTAGGATTTTCTGATTGGGGTAACGGTCCAACCGCTCCAGGGAAATCATGTAATACAGTGCTGGAGACATTAGATATGTCGCACAATGAAATAAGTTCTCTGCCAGATAATGGACTATCAAGCTTGAGAGCGCTGCAAAAGCTATTCCTACAGAATAATAGGATAGCTACAGTCGCCGATCGTGCATTTGTTGGATTAAGTGATTTGCAAGTATTAAACTTATCTACGAATGCTCTAACGGCTCTACCGCCAGAGATGTTTCAATCTTCCCGAGACATTAAGCAAATCTACTTGAATAACAACTCATTGAGTGTTCTTGCTCCGGGATTACTGGAAGGACTCGATCAATTGCAAATATTGGACTTGTCAGTGAATGAATTAACCAGCGAGTGGGTCAACAGAGATACGTTTTCAGGATTAGTACGTCTTATTGTACTGAACCTTTCGCATAACAGAATAACCAAAGTTGACTCTCTTTTATTCCAAGACTTGAATAACCTACAGTTTTTGAGTTTAGAGCACAACAACGTGGCTCGCATAGCAGACGGTGCATTTTCCAATTTGAAAAATCTACATTCCCTCTCTCTTGCTCACAATAACATCATTGAAGTCGACAGCACACATTTCTCAAATTTATATGTGCTGAATCAACTATTCCTTGACGGAAACAGGATAACGAACGTGGATTTGCGCTCATTTGAAAACATAACGAAACTAAACGATCTAGGTTTGAGTGGAAACCAGTTATCTGAGGTACCGGAAGCCATAAAGACATTGAGGTTTCTAACTTCTCTAGATTTGGGCATGAATAGAATCACAAAAGTTTCAACGTCTCAGTTTGAAGGCTTAGACGAACTCTATGGATTGCGGTTGGTTGGAAATAAAATTGAGAAAATCTCCAAAGATACATTCTCAGCACTCCCGTCATTGCAAATTCTGAATTTGGCGTGGAACAACATCGACCAAATTGACGACGGAGCTTTCGCTTCGAACTTACAGTTGAAAGCAATAGGCCTCGATGGCAACAAATTAGTCGACTTGAAGGGAATATTCACAAACACACAGCCCCTTGTATGGCTGAACGTCTCGAACAATGAGTTGTTATGGTTCGATTATAGCCACATTCCATCGAACTTGGAGTGGTTAGACATGCATGAAAATAAAATAGAAAAGCTAGAAGACACGTACGGTGTAAAGGAGACTTGCAATTTAAAGATGCTCGATGTGAGCTATAACAAAATAAGAAACATTGACGAGTTCTCGTTTCCCAGTAGTATTGAGACTGCCGTGCTGAATAATAATCACATTGAAAAAGTCAACCCGGGAACATTCTTGCAGAAATACAACTTGAATAAAGTAATGCTTTATGCCAATAAGATAAGGACATTGGAGGGTGCTGCATTCTCAATATCGCAGGTTCCGGACGATAAAGATTTACCAGAGTTCTATATCAGCGAGAATCCATTTGTCTGTGACTGCACAATGGAATGGCTGCAGAGAATTAACCAATTAAGTGACCTTAGACAGCGCCCTAGAGTAATGGATTTAGAAAGTGTAAAATGCTCTTTAACCCATTCAAGAACAAACGCCGAAGTGCTTTTATTGGAGGTTAAATCATCAGAGTTCTTGTGCGAGTACAACTTGCATTGCTTTACTTTGTGCCATTGCTGCGACTATGACGCATGTGACTGCAAGATGACTTGTCCAGATAGATGCTCGTGCTATCATGATCTTACCTGGAACTCGAACGTTGTCGATTGTTCGAACGCCGGCTATGATCACGTACCGGACAGAATACCAATGGACGCAACCGAAATTTATTTGGACGGGAACGATCTAAAAGATTTAGGAAATCACGTTTTCATTGGCAAAAAACGCCTCCAAGTTTTGTACCTGAATAATAGTAACATCAACACAATACAAAATAGAACATTCAACGGTATCGAGTCGCTCAGGATACTTCATTTAGAAAATAACAACTTGGAAATTCTAAGAAATACACAGTTCACAAAACTACAGAACTTGAACGAGTTATATTTGAAAGAAAACAAAATAAGAGTAATAGAGAATGATACTTTTAATTACTTGCCGTCTCTAGAGTTCTTGGACCTTGACAATAACGGACACGCTGATTACATGCCGTGGAGGGTCATTACGGATAATAATCCACGCACGCGCGTCTCTGTTGATGGCAACAACTGGATATGTGATTGTAAGGATGTGGCCCAGCTCAACCAGTGGTTAGTAAAAAAATCCAAGGATACAGAGCAAATGATGTGTTATTTCGCTCACGGCCAATCAATGAACAAATCCATCGCCACGGTCGCAAAAGAATGCAAAAATGAAGTTACAACGGAAGAGACCGGCACAGAGACATTGAAAAGACTTTTCATTGATTCTACTGACAGCGTAGAAAATTATATTCCATACATCGCAGTCGTTCTAATAATCGCGATTGTGTTATTGCTTCTTTGTGCGCTTCTATTCTTGTTCAGAGAAGACTTCAAACTATGGATGCATTCGAGGTACGGCATCAGAGTGTTCAGTTCCACCCCGAGAGATATGAATGACAACAAAAATAAGAGGTTCGACGCGTTCTTTGTGTACAATCCGCGCGACGAAGACTTCGTGACACGTGCAGTGAGCTCCGAGTTAGAGAACTCGGGCCATTCTCTATGTCTGCAACACCGAGATTTGCAGTTATTGGAAAGGCGTTCTAGTGACAGTTTAGTGAGTGCGTCGGAAAGTTCTAAAAGACTAGTTATAGTGTTGTCAATAAACTTTTTGCAACAAGAGTGGTACGGGCCGGAGACAAAGGCGGCCGTGCAAAGTGCAATCAATTCAGTGAACGTTAGACACCGAAGACAAAAGATAATCTTCTTAGTGACCACGGACCTTAGTGCCATAAACATAGACCCTGACCTGAAAGTGTTGTTGAAAACGTGCACAGTGATAGTGTGGGGTGAACGAAATTGTTGGGAAAAGCTAAATTTTCGGTTACCGGATGTGGATATAACCTTACCGAACCGGACGCTTCACAATGCGAATAACCTAAAAACAACAAATAGGGAGGCATTCGCTAGGCACGGTAACTTAAGGTATACGGCGCCGCCCACATCCCACGACCCTTGGTACAAGTACGGCATGGCGCCGCCGGTGCTGATGATGTCCAGCCCGCTGCACTCGACGAGCGCGAGCGCGGAGGTGTCTGCTCGCAGCACCGAGGATGAGACCTGCTCCGTGGCCAGCAGCGACGGCCGGCCCGACGGCCTGCCACACCACCACAGCTACGTCTCCATTGACAACCATCAGTGTGAGGAGAGGCCCCTCCGGCCTCCGCAACAAATACCCATGTCGGCCCCAAGGCCTAACAACATGAGGAAGACTTACTTTGTATAATATCAGGGCATTATTATTAGGTTTGCCATATTTGTGAATGTAATATCAAAATTGTTCTAACCAAGTTAGATGTAGAGGTGCTCTATACATACATTGTGAATATTAATGGCTCCATAATATTTAATTAGTAACAAGTCGCGCTTGCGTTGTATCGCTGCATAAATATGTTTATGGTGTACCTGTCATTGAAAGTCGTAATTTAAGCTATACTGCATTCAAGCTCAAGAGAATTCAACAAACTCGTAAATAAACTGTAACATTCCGTTTTTGTAGCAAACAATATTTCTGTAAATAACGATAAAAGCAATGTGTATTCCTAAGGTTCCTCTATGTACCTAATACAAAAGTGCTAAAATGTATTTGTGATAAAAAGAGGTACTTACTGAAAGAAGACTTGAACGAAATACAGTGAGAGGTGTTTGTTGTATAAAATATTGTATGTAAGTTTGTACATTATAAAATATTACCTAATAACGTATCTGTACATAATAATTTAAGCATTATGTTTGAAGAACTGAAATGTACCCTAGTCAATTGTAAATAATTAGTTAGTTCATGTATAGACACATAATTTGTGATGTTAATTTAGATAGATCATGAAATTTTCGTATTTATTACGCTTCCAAGTACAGAGTATGAATAAAATGATATTTTGTCTACTATAAAACGAATTTTCATTCAAAATTAGAATTTTACCTTTTTCAGATACCAAAAAAATACATGTAGATACCTAGGATGGTAAATGTAACATGGAACTATGGCGCTTATTCGTAACCGTGCGTTTTACACTGGCCAAATACATACAATAAGACATGTTTGACATTGTGTCTAGTGGTCAGTTTTACGTACAACTGACCACTAGACACATTAATACATACGAGATAACTAGGAATAATTCCAATTTGTTTTATGGAACAAGTTTCTCTCATCTAATTTTTCTAGAGAAGGAAAAGGACCAAAAAACTACTGTTGTTCAATAACGTCTTGTTCTATAGAACAAAATCAAATGGGTATCATCCGATAATAGCGTACGTATGTGTCGAAAATGTCTTCTTGTGCATAATTGGCCAGTGGAAACGTACGGTAACATAAACAAGATACAACATAATAATGTATAGTTGCATTAGTCCCATAGTCACGTTCACCCCGACGACCACATCTCTATAAGCTACATAGTCAAACTAAACTGTATTGGCATCTCAACAAACGAGATGACGCAAGGAGAATTTTTCATCGACATAATCAATTTGGCGTATCGCTTTGTTCACCCTTCCATAGACGAATGTATAAATATTTATTTTATCTAAATTGATCGAAGTGGATAAGATCACGCCCTCGCTTGGTAAGATTTTAATTTAAAAAGCGGGCGCGACACTGCGCCCGCGCCGGTGCCCGCTGCGAAACTATAAATCATCGTCGGACAACTCGACGGATGAATAAACTGTATTTTAATTGACTTTTCGGTGAAATGAAATGTCTCTTCTTCAAGTAGTCTTGACTGAGAGCGAGATATGTGGAGCAATAACTTTCGTTTCGAGAAATAAATGAGAAATGTGTCCATAAACATTCAAATACATCAGCTGACTTTTATTTGTCGTGGATTAGGTTTCAGAAAAATATCTGTTTGGAACGTGCTGCTTCGGCTCATGTATCGACTTTTGATTTGTTATTAATATACCGTTGAGTGAGAATATAACCTGTACGTTTTCCTTTTACTTAGTAATTTATTAGTCATGACGGCCGCTACGCTGTTTCGTCCGTGTTTATAGCGATGGCGAGCTATTACCGGGAATATTGTTTTATAAAAGTCTAAAATTATCTAAGCTGACAATATTTGTTCAGTAGTCAACCCGAACAATCATTTGGCTAATGTGTTTTACGATTATACATATTTTTGCAAATCTGATAAAATGATGCAAGTCGCAAGATTTTTATCTCATTCTCCATTAAAAATAAAAATTTAAACAATTCAACGACCTCTATTTTTGTTTCGATTGCAAGTAGATAGTCGTAGGTATTTGGCAAATATGTAGTGTAATTTTTTTACCAAACATAAAGCAAGAGAGAGCATAGAGCTTGCGAACGGTCATACGAGATATTTATTCTTATACCGAAATACAAATGCATATAATTTGTCAGAACTTCATTTCATCCCTGACGTTGATGAAGTTGTTTACGAAATTCTCACAAAACTTCTCAAAACTATCGTTCGTTTTGGTCAAAATTTGACAGAGGACAAATGAAGCTCACAAAAATAGCCGTACCTCTTCGTAACAAGTTGTTTTCTATAGTTTACGTAACGCAACGAATGAAACCCTATATCGGACCATCAAGTACGTTGTTGCTGGATGCATAGAGCTATAGAAGACGTTTCTAATGGTGCCAATACATCCAAGTCTCTTGAAAGTTATAGGCAAACAGTCATCACCCTTTTTTTTCTACATTTTCTGTATGTAACATGACACCAACGGATCGATTATAGCCAAACCTTCCTCAATGAGATTCGAAAACGAGTTTTTCGACACTAAACTGTGATGTTAGGTGGGAACCATTAAATTCGAGGTGACAATTGATTTTACGTCCACGAGGATGATAATTGATTACATAGCCCTTGTAGTTGACAAAAAGTTGAATAAACGATCGCTTATTTCCTAAGTTAAGCGTAGGTAGAGAGACAATGGCCGAGATTGTTTTATGACACTATAAATGTTTATGTACCTATAAACGGCTTTTAGGATTTGGTGACTTTCAACTCTAGATCTATATCGGACCAGTTTATGGACGCTGCGCTGATGTTGTTTTGTGTTGTTAAGATAGCATCCGCATATCTTCGCCATAATGCAAAAATATTTTGATGTGAAATGCCGGAAATGTAGGTGGATTGGAATTTGAATGAAACGTTACAGCTTAGTAGGTATTTCTTTGAAGACGAAAATGTGGGTAACAATTTATAACACGAGATAAGGCAGAAATTCGGAAGCACTGGAAGCTTATTTGCAATTCATTAATTTGCAAACGAGTGTTGATAATCGCTTTTCATTGTAGTAGGCACTTATACGGTTTGATTTTTTTTTGTATTAAAGTGCGTGTCTGTGGCCAAGTAATTTTTACACGAATTGAAGTTTTAATATGGGAATCTGGAAGGACTTTTAGCAGTGCCAGAATTTAACATAGGAATTAGAATTATATGTAATAAAGATAAGATGGCAAGTTATATGCAATTGTATAGTTCATACTTTAAATAATATTATTGACAGAACAAAAATTGCACTAAACATAAAATAAAATTTTGAAGTTTTACATTTCGAAATTGTAATTTAAATAACTCGCTAAATCATTTATAATAGAAATGTAAATAATTCGTGATAGCCTTAAGGCGCAACATATTTTGGAATTTGTATTCGAAGGACTAAATTAAAAAAAGGCGTGGGCTTACAAAATTAAGATAGCAAAATAACATATCAATTCTCCATGAAACTGTTGATAAATGTAAAAAACTAACCAAATATTTATGACTGCCTTTGATTAAGCACAAAAGGAGTGGTCTAGTTCGCGAATTGCCCATTTATAATGAGCTTTTATTACTGCTTTACCACTAGGTATAAGCTTAAAGAATCAATAATTATCAATTGGAAATACAGTTTTAATTATTTTCGGTACTAAAATACATATAAAACAATAATTATGGTACTAATTCTGCTACACTTGGGCATATCTATATTTAAATTAACTATTAAGACGTAAATTTGACTGTAATAACAGCTCTAGATATTTATTCATATTTTTCTACTTTAACCTTACGCAAGATGTTGAGAATGTTAACGTTAAGATGTGATATTTCCTACACGGTCATATGTTCTACCCAACTTTTGACTTAGATGAGCTTGAATAGATAAATATTATAGCCATAGGAGAAAAATGCATGTTGTATTTTTTTTTATTAAAAACTAGCACTACTTTATACATATATAAATAAACCCACGTCTATTACGCGGCTTATGCACCTACTATCATATCACTCTATGTAAATACGCTGATCTGCACTAGGTAATTAAGTGAGATTCCATAAGTTAGGCATAGTGCAAACAATAACATGCAAATTAGTGTTGATAATAGATTTTCATTGTAGTAGCAATAGCGTTTTAGACAGCAGTAGGTTTTTTTTCACAACATTTGCTTTTCGTTTCCATTTCTGTTAATAATAACAACGTTTGTATCAACTGTGTGACATTAATGACAAGAAAATAGGAACGAAAATCTATGAAATAAACGCCAACAAAAATATACACAAGATTAAAAAAACGTTAGTAAAAATTCCACATTATACACTACACTTAATAGATAGGGGTTATTGAAAGACCAGTCTTTAATTATTTAACAAGACATCCAACCGCGTGATAATGTAGCAAAATGTACACTGGAATTGTTCGTTTCGCATACACCAAGTCTATTTCATAAGCCGAAGGTTTCCTAACGTTTCTCGCCTGTCATATCAAAACTAGTAACGGCAGTGTCCACGTGAATTTACGATGCGTTCACTAACAGACCAGCTGGTAAGTAAATAACAGTTTTCTATCCAAGATTAATACACTCCAGAGGCATAGAATTGCCCAATGCTCAGCTCAAGAGTCCAACTTGTAATTATTGTAGAACTGCAGCTGTTTCCGTTGGTGGGCGGAGCTTAGTTTTTTTCCCAATGTTTATTGCACTCTCATTGGTCGATTGCACGCTACAAGTATTACAAATTTAAATTCGCAAGAGACTATTCCTCCTTGGGGTGAAGAATGTATCGCATATGTTCACGACTCATAATGAGGTCGGAAGGGCGAAAAAATAAAACAAGTTTTTTTTTTCTTCTTTTCTTTCTCAAAGTAGATGCCATCGTTCTTACCTTCGTAAAGGGAACTGTCATCGATTAGGCGGAGGAAGAGGCATGTCGTTTTAATTTTGGAAATAAATTTTGTTTTATTAAAATGTCGTTGAGGCGTAGTAGGAGAGTTGGGGACAAAAAAGTGGAGAACATAATTAGAAACACCTTGTTGTTTTGAGTTTGATCGAATAGTCACTGAAAGCATTTTTTTTCAACTAAAAATAGAAAAGTGTACGTCCCAAATGCAACTCTATTGTTAGTATAAATTAACCACCCATAATTAGATTTTAAAATTGCAGTTACAAGGACATAAATACAATATTATAAACAAGTGTTTTAACCAACATCCTGCCTGATGCTAAGCAGAGTGGTGTGGTCTAACACTTGATTCGCAGGAACCTATTCACTCTGAGTCATGACTTGAAGACCAAACTATATTGCACAGTAAACATAGACTCCGGCTACAATACCATTTGCAGTGATACCATCTAAAATCCGCTTTCAGGCTAAAAGTGCGTAGGAAATATCGTGACGATAAAGGTTCTCTCCAACGGTGAAAGTTTAATTGAATATAACAAATTCTGTTTATTATCATCTTCTTAGAAATACGTGGAGCAGCAGTAGTTAGTGGTCTTTGTCTCTACCTACACCTCTGGTAGACAGGTGTTATGTAAATATTTTTTGTGTATGAAACAAAAAAGTAGACTTTCTTTAATATAATGCCATATTTCCAATTACTCTTATACGAATATTTACGAGATTGGGTAATTGGGTTCTGGAAGTACCTAGTCGTTTATCAAAACATGTAGTTGGAGGATTCTAGCTCCAATTTCCAGGACGAAATATAGTCTCAATGATTGCATTAACCATTGTTCTGTCACTATTTTAAGGATTGCGGAAGTGAGTTTGTGTATGTTTGTCCCAATTAATAGAAATAAAACGAACTTATTTCGAGTAAACACAATTAAATTAAAAATATAAAATGTTTATCTACATGAACTTGACTGCGCTTGCCCATAACTAATTACTGAGTTCGCCACGTCAAACCGGAAAGTCACTTGGGTGGTTCCCTCTAGACAACCCCAGATAACGTATCTAATTTTATTTTTAATTGCTATCACTGATTCACGGCTGGCCAACCTTCTAACCCTCTACATAATTCTATTTTTATGATATACGATTGCATTAAAACGCATCTGGTGGGCGTAACTCACGGCAAATCAGTAGGAATTAGATGCTTCCATTTGGGTTCTTGTTACCTGAAACAGATGAACTGACGACGATACCCACTAATTCTCTATACCCGAGTTAGTAATCCCCTATAAAAACATGTCTTTTCAAAACCATAAGTAGAGCGAGTGACAACTGCGCACGAGTCTCCCCTTTACCCGCTGTACAATAGTCAAAAGAGCGGATTTAAATAAATATTGACCCATATTTACGCTTCATACGTGACCTGAGTGAGCACCACAATGGCTAAGTACCAGTTTTTTTTTATTCACCAAAGGCTGAGGAATGTCTGATGTCTCGGATAAGGCGCCTTCAAGATAGGAAGCCACGAGTCTGCGCAAACGCACAGGTAATTTCTTAGAACGTGCTAAAGACGGATGCACGCAGATAAGTCCAGAAATATTTACGGAAGAGATGCAATCTAAAGCTTTACCCTTTGAGAAGGTAATTAATGTTTAGTTTTTTTTTGTTTGCATGAGTCATTTGTTGGCTCCAGTAATGGCGGGGTTTGTGGCTACGGGCTGGCTTGTTTGTTTATCTAAATGAGCTGCGTCATGGTTGCAATTTGCGAAGGATTTTGGCGATTGTTCGAATTAGATAATCCGTCTTAGTAGTAGGTGGTTATTCTTGTTTACTTATCTGCTAGTGACTAACTTACCACATAAATTCTCAGGATGTTGATTAATACATTTTATACTTAGTATGAATATGTATAGATATAGTATCTGTAGTAAAAGTACCTACTCATAAGCAATTACTCAGTGTAAAATGAATCAATTGATTTTCTACGTAGGATATTATAGTAAGTATAATATAGAGCTGGCCTATGATATAATTTACACACCTAAATAATTTTGATTCCAGAGTAGACATAAAAGTAAAATCATTAAAATGAACAGCGAATTGATGTTACATTTTTATCGAACATTTATACAGTATTCTGCAATAATAAAACTTTCCATGACATATGTACCTCATGGGAGACATAGACATGTGGTCCTAAAAACCGAAAACACTCTATAAAAATATCAATACATTACACTTACCCCTGACAAAACCACAATGCCAAAAATCTGCGAATATTTCGTCATATGTGCCCTTATGCGCCCTTGACGTAATCCGTTACTGGTACACTTGCATCGAAAAGTGTATCAAAGTTACAACATAAGGCCACTAAACACATCGATTGTTATTGTATAACCTCTAGGGGCCTTTATTAGGGTATATTTTCCTCTATGTACTGGGTCAGTTTATGTTAGTTCCGAGGAGGGATTGTCGTTGTACACTTGTAACAAAAAAACATTAAGTGGATGAAATTGAATATGCTGATTGCAGTGAATGTCGCGGGACCGAACGGCGGCGGCGGCGGCGGCCGCCGGCCTACAATAGTTCGTTAAAATCCGACCGGGATCGGCACAGGGAATGGGATGGAGTCATTGTAACTTAGGGTTTAGTCAATAAAGACCCTGACCGCGGGTCTTTATTGACTATTACAAAATGACCATCGAGGAACAAACACTAAAATCGTTTCAAACAACTTGTTTCTTATTACCTACTAGTGGACGCCCCGCGATTTCATTCGCGTAGTTTCAGTATGTCATACAAACTATAACACCCTCTATACTGCACTAAGTCCCACAGGAACGGGACAAAAAGCTACTCTCCTGGTTCTAAGCCACGTCTCCACCAATTTTCTCCCTAATCGGTTGAATCGTTCTTGAGTTATAAGTGTTATTGTTATAACAAACCCGTATTTGTTTTACATATTATAGATGTGGTTAAGTACATTTCACTTTTCTTTTCCTCAAATATCTCGAGTTGTAATTATTTATTCGCTCTGTATCCTGAACCGAAGTTTCCATTGGTCCTAACCAGAACTCTTAGAGGTTTCTTAAAACGTAACTATGTTATCTGATTCATGAC
This sequence comes from Conopomorpha cramerella, assembly GCA_012932125.1. NCBI lineage: Eukaryota > Metazoa > Arthropoda > Insecta > Lepidoptera > Gracillariidae > Conopomorpha > Conopomorpha cramerella. The sequence continues at coordinate 34,496 of SJJU01000227.1, forward strand.
TGTGTGCTCGGTATGAACGGTAGGCAAGCCTGACATATAATGTTAGCAGTATATATTTTTATTTTAATGTACTTAAGGATCTTCACATATATCTTCAATAACGTTGAAAAAACTTTCAGTCTCTGTAGTTTGGCTAATTTTGTTCGGTTGATTGGCTACATTTGTAAAGTACAAGGCTCAAGTTTATTGTGTACTTGTGGTAGATTAAACTTGTGACTTTGACGCAACTAAATAGAACTTATAAAATTTTAAACTAACTACTGCATCGTCCTACTGAGACTAGAAGAAATAAAAAACTTTCATAAGTGACTCTGTAGATTTCCTGTCCGAGGTCACATCTCAGGAACGGTCGGTCTCAGTTCGACTCCCTTTATACTCACCGCCACAATATCCTGCAGCGGGGTACGTACTGTCACGATACTCTATCAGTTAACACTGGACTATTCATTCATACATAATTGTTACACAAAAGGTCCTCGCTAAGATGGTCTTGAAAGACAGTGAATGCGTACGGAATGTTATTTCAGTTTTCTATACCTACTATGTATGGTAGCAATGACCTGATTTACTTTTATTCTGCGTAAATACTTAGTTAAATTGAAAAAAGCTCTGGATAACTCGCTAATTAAAACGCGTGAAGTGTATATTTAATAAAGAAAAAGTAATTCACTCAACGTTTCTAAATGTTAAATGAAATACAGTATTAGAATAAAAACAGGTAGATGAATTTTAATATGCATAACAAAAACGAGTTAGTTACTTCATTTAAAACTTCGGTATGAATTTACATAATTTTTGTTTTGTTAGATTTGCCTAGCCCCCTAGATATATTACAATGTTCTAAGATGGGTGTGTTTTTTTTAAAAGGATTACAGCACAGCCAATCTGCCCTTTCAAAGTAGTAATTGTAAACTTCAAAGCTAGCAATGAATTGAAAATGGCTAAATTAAGACTACTTAACTAACTAGATTTGAACTCACCTCCTCCAATCTCACAAATTTTTATTTTTGCATTTCGGTCACAGTACTAGAATCACGTAATTAGTAGCCTATTGGAGTGCAACACTAAAGAGATTAGTGAAATAAATAGCGGGGTAGGCAGAGCCAGTTCTCTTTTGTGTATAATTAGGGGGAGACGTGAAATAGCGGCGATTTTGCTACCGTTTGTGGCACAGGAGCAACTACATATACAAATTTGGATTTATATCCTGGTCTTCCCGTTGATAACAATTTCATAGCCATTAAAGATCAGCGTAAAATGGTTTTTCTTTAAGCTGACGGATAACGTACGAAATAACGAATGGACTAAGCAAATCTTAATTAAGTGAAATTGTCTGTGTTTTAGGTGAATTTCGTTCCATTTTGTGTTTCCCTCAGTCATTCCAATTCTGACTTAGCAAGTAAATCCTTTACTTAGTGAGTGGTACTGGGCAAATGTTGTTTGATAGTGAAATGAGACACGAGAATGAAAATAAAGTTTGAGACCACGTCAGTTGTCCAATTTCACAATAAGCTCCGAATTTCCTTTTATATGAGCATAAAGTGACTTGGAATAATCACCGGTGTAGCCGCAATAGTTAGTAATATGCATTTTTAAGTTGTAGTATTAAGAATTTCCCTTTGACAACTCGACATTGAAATCGCATTTAAAAAAAATTATAATATTTATTATTAATTAGTTTTTTTAATCTTTGACATACTTTTTTTGTCAAAGAAGCCGTGTGGTGAGTGCGAATAGAATATTTATGTCACCACGTCAATACAACATTTTCCGTAGTGGGGATCGTAAGAGGCGACCGAGGGAATTTTCCAGAGGATGGGCAGCAGCGCTCCCTATGAGTTAATCCACAACATCACTGCGATTGGCAACCCGCCTGCCAAGCGTGGCGATTATTGGCATCTCCCCCCAAATGATAACGATAATCATTAGGGGGAGGCCCTCCTCCAACTACTTTTTCTCTTTTATTTTGAAGAAACCTACGTACATTCGACGGAGTGTCGTTGAAAACAACAACTTGCATGTAAATGCAACAAATTAAATTAAAATACTTCAAGAGTACGTAGGATTAGCTAGTAAATTCAATTTTAAATTATTCCAATGCACAATGGTAACAATACATCGTTAATTCGTTTCACTTGCAAGTCCAATTATAATTTTAATCAACAAGAATAACAAGTGGCATCGAACAAGTGCCACCTCAATGATTCATTCGGCACACACAGTGGTTGAACCCCAAAAGTTTATTGTGTACCCCAAAAACACAACCCCTATAAATAAAAAGGAACATTTGGCATCAAACGGCACAATACAAAGGACTAAAAAAACGGGGCCACATAAAAAGCATCCGCGGTTATCTATTAGTATCTAGTTAGCGTTACACGTACAGATGTTACACAGGAGTAAGTAATAATATAATCCCCCAAAATCGTGATCCTACACGAACTTAAGATGGGACAGATGAAAAAACATTACCTTTTTTTACGCTCCTACCTGAGCCAGACTGATGGATTTTCGCGTTAAACAAACAGAAGTACGAGTGACTAATCAGTGTTATTTTTACAAGTCGTACATTTTTATGTGCGAGAGCTTCTAAATAAATCTTTCATCGAATCGAAAGTAAACATTCTTGAGTGATTTCACGTCAAAAGGCGGCGATGTTTGGGACGTTGTCGTCGTAGGAAAAAACTGTCTGCTACTGCCCTCGCCGGTAAAAGGTTAAAGATAACACGATTGATGTATTTATTTTAATTATATATTTACAGAAACTTATATACGCATACCATAAGGTGTGAACCTCATAACAGCGATAGGCCGCTATTACATATGTCCTTTGGTGAACGGTCAAAATTCGGTAAGCCGTAGTAAAAAGGTAGGTAAAAAGCGGTAGTGCCTCTGCTACACTTTCTGATTAAAAAGCGAAAAGTGTATTTAATATTTGTTTTATTTTTCATAAACTATACTTACTCATATACATATCTTTTAATTAATTATCTAAACTGCCTTTAGAGGTTCTAAAGGGATATTTTGGTAATTAGTTAGACATCAACGCATACAGGTAAGGAATAAAGGTAAAATCGAGACGAAAGATAATAAAAACCGAAACGGCACAACTTTGTATCCCCCTAAGATCACCCTAAGACACGTAATATCATATTATGCATTATCTGTAAGCTCAACGCATTAGAGGTTGTTCTATAAATAAAGAACATAGACAGTTAACAAAAAATAGTAACCTTTTTCAACATCCTCTGTCAGAAACTGCCGCACATTCTTCAAAAGCACATGTGGTTTCTATAACAATAATACAAAAATCAAACACAAACGTCTTCAGTAGCAACAAGTTCCTGTTTCCAACCACACCCAATGTGTTTGCGAACAAATCTCCTATAGAAAATATCATATTTCGGTTTACAAATTCCCATTGAGCGGTGCGGATGCAAGACCCTAAACTCCTGTGTACAGGGTCCCAGTTCGAACTTCTATCTATTTTTTTCTTCTTACAACAAATCAGGGAATATTAAATATCTGCGGCCGAGGCCAATTAAAGGTCTCTCACAATGGGTAGTCGATGGGCGTGCGCGCGCGCAGTTCCGACCGGAAGGCAACGATCGCGATACACAAAATGCAGTAACATGATACCGTGCGACGCAACTGCCACCTGTACGATGCGAACGCAGCCTTATTCAGAGAATTTATTAGGGATTTGCAAGCGAAAGTGAATACAAAAGATTGCCCTTTTGGAATTTTTATTACACAAAGATTATGGATGGTATGTTTGCGAATTTAAGTGGCAGTTCTCAATGACTGCATCAGCTGTCTTGTAATAACTTTATATTAACTATTATTTCATATGCATTCATTGCATACCAGAAAATCATAATTTGATACTGGTTACATAGTTTAATTGGTGTTTTTTTAACGTAGGATTAGACAAAATAGATTAGATAATTATTTCAACTAATTAAAAATCGAGTCCGTCTAATTGTCGGTCTGGTTCCGACTTTGTTTCATAAAGAAAATGTTAGAGATAGGTAGGAGGAATATATGTAGTTCCATCAACCAGTTTCATATAAATCTGGCAACATTTTCGTCGAGCAGTGTTCTCACTACATAAATCCAAAAATTTGTTACCAAACTATACTTATGGACTGACAGTTTGATTGACGGTCGAGTAGCAAAATACCAAATTACTCAAAAAATAGCTGTTACCGCTGACATGAAGGAAACAATTGTCATATCTAATTATCTGTTCGTATTCCATATCACGGACAACTTAATTAGGTACACGGCCGTTACACAACAACACAGAAGGTTATAAAATCACCTGACCTGACTTGAATCATAGTATCTCGTTCGTACACAGGCCGAATGAAAGAGACAATATTATATGCCACAACCCGTCATAGAATCTTATCGGCCCATGTTACGACGACTGAATTGAGTTGTATTGGGGAATACTGTGGTTAGTGTCAAGTCAAGAAAGCACAGCCATAATTTTCTCGAAGCAATTCAGAGCTTTTTATCAAATATTGTAGGTAATTTTGTAGTTGATTTAGCAAGAAGTCTGTTTACATAATAATTATGGTGGCATTTCATTGAATAATTTTATTTTTTGGTTGGATTTAACTTACAGCTCATGACGATTCAAGCAAAGAATTTACTCTTGCAAGAGGGTCTCTTAATGCTGGGTTGACTAGAACCACGCGTCTATGTCTTACGAACTAAAATTGCTATAAGTAAATTGTACAATAATTAAATGCCCGCAAAGTTATTTCGATAATAACAATCTCGAATATGCATCTACACCCGATAATTACCAAGCAGTAGCCGCAGATAAGGTAACTAAAGACATTTTGTCAACATTGGCTTGCATAAAACGATATTATCCAGTAAATTAATTTTGTAATTAAAATCCACGAGAGCGATGCAAAATCATGTTGCATTTCAGTGTTATTACTGATAGTAATTTATATGTAGAACGACATTTAATATAGCGGTGATAAATATAAATATTATGTTCTTATGTTCATGAAGCGCGTCCTCGTTGTGGGGGGTGCGGCGAAATGTTGCAAGAGCCACGGCCCGATCATAAGTTATGCTTTAATAGCCCCCTTAAAAGAACTTAGTTTAATTACCTAATCTTTAACATCACAACGCTAGGCGGTCCGCTGTGGGTCGATTTACCTCACGACCGAATTGCTCACTTGCCTTAAACAGTGACCTGTTAATATTGGAACAATATTTCAACAGTGTGTGGATGTTAGAGATGCTTTGTGCTGCCCAGTATGGGGTGGGCTAACTGGAGATGTTTTAATCAATTCTCATTCCAATATTGATACGCGCTTCTCGCTTGCGGCCAATATAAAGGTTCGTGTAGTGGACCCTGTTTATGAGACACTTGAATGATTGTCTACAAGATGTAGGAAGTTGGAGGCTATTTGTTTTAGGGTATCTCTAGTGTGTATAATACTTAGTATGACTAATGAATTCGATAGGTAATTTATAAAGGCCACAATATATGATTTTGTTACATACACGTGCAGGATAGCATTACAAAAAGTTTGATGAAAGACATTTCACAATAAAAGTAGTAAGTGTCTGCGTCTATACTGAGCGTGAAAGGACCCCGGGCGGAAAACGTTATTGGGCTCGTCATTATGAACATCTTTTACTATGACGACAACAATGCGAAGAAATGAAAAAAATGTTTTTCTTCTCCGTACAAAATGTCATTTCCCGAGGCAGAAAATCGACTATTTTGTATAGAGACCAAGTTGTTCATAATGACGAGCCCAACGACGTTTCTAAGACCATTTCTCGGGGTCCTTTTACACTAGGTAAACAGCTAATATTAGTTCTCTACTAGTTGGCCATCAATCGAGTGACATGCTGTAGGTGATGACTAATCAAATTGAAAATTCTTATTGAATTAAACAGCCTTCTTGACCATTGACTAAAACAGGAGAATTAATATACATTAATACATGTGTAAAATTTATGAAAATACGTTATATATGATACATAATTCAGATGATGCCAAAACGGGTGCAAAGAACCGTAAGGCGATCTGGGTGTTCTTACTTAAGCAGCTTATATTTTACAAGATTAACCATTAAAATCTAGTAAAAAAATAATCAAGGCGTAATATTATTGGCAATTTATAAAATCAGTGAACTCTACATTATACTATACATAATATTTCATCTATCCGATATTCAAAAGTGAACAATAACATATAATCAATATAAAAATTTCGCTGGATTACTAGTCGGACATTCCATACAATAATGTACAGGATTTTAATCAGATTTGTCAAACCAACAAAGATTGTAAAAAAGAAGATCGCGAATATTATAATTTTTAAATCCCAATTTATACTTTAATTTGCCTAAAACCAATAAACATTGAGATGGGTTTGTGCAAATAAATGTCATATTCGACGGCGACGTGTCGCCAAAAACGTGAATGTGTCTTATTTGCATGTTGAAATGATTGCAATAAATTTAGGATTAGCTTTGATGTGATGTATTATGATAATACACGTTGAAAAATGTTTGATAATTTAATGTTGTTTCATTTTAAAGTTTCATAACCGTTCGCAGAGTCTTTTCCTTGTTTATTAGATAACTGTTAAAAACTCATCGTCAAAAACAACTTACTAACCAATCCATACGAATTAACTCTTTTGTATGCTATTGTACGAATTACATTATCAAAATCCTCAAGGTGGTATAAAGCTGACCAGGTCAGTTTTAGCCTCACTAAAGGGCAAACGTTTAGTTTGATTAATTACTTATCCTCTGCCCAAAATTCATTAGCCAAAACTCCTAAGGTGGTATTATACATAATTTATTTGGAAGCAATCTTGATTACCCTCAAATGAAATATGTCCAATCATATAATATTAATTCCCAAATATGTTAAATATACAATATCATGTGCTTTATTTCAGAATAATTGTATACAATTTAAGCCCTTACAGTGTCTAATACTCTTCGCACGTGGGAAGTGTTTCTTCGTCAAAATTTAAGGTCATCCTCATGCTGACTGGCGACTATAAATAAATGACAAAAGGATGAAATTCGCGTCGCGTCGGCCGGTGCTCGTCGCGTCGCTCAATCGAGTCGAGCGTATCGAGACGATAAGTGAGGCGAGAACTCGATGGATAATAAAACAAAGGGAAATGTTCTCGCGCCAAGGATTTTGATAGACCAAATAGGAACGCCACTCTCTGTGCGGGCTTACTGTTAGTAGTAACGTTAGTTACTAGTGTAAAGTTAGTACTAAATAGCAATAGATAGTTGTATACCATCTGTTTTATCAAGTAGCGTTGGCATCGATAGATTGTGTATAATGAAAAATGAAAATTAATGTTATTGGTGAAGGAATAACATCTTAGTTCAGGAAAAACAAACACACTCGCATTTTATTTATGTGAGCGTTTGCAAAGATGGCCGCAATATAGAGTAAGTAAGCGCGTTATTTTATTCAAGTAATATTTACAAAAGACATTACTTTATATTAAAGCAAACTTACAAGGCTTACTTTTCTTACGAGGATTTTACAAGTAGTTCGCTCATTATGAAACTGTACCTGTGCTATAGGCGGACATTATTTGCAATCACATTTCGCTCGACCGTTACAACGGTGTTGCGGACTTACTGCATTTTACTCACATTCTAGTGTGGATTAACACGTATGGATATAACAACTATAATGTGTTTTGAATTTGGAGTCAATAGATAGCTTACGTGTCACGGCATTCGGCACGTTACCTCAGCACATCGTTGCGGTGAAACACCTTTGAAGGAAACCCCCCTGCTGTGCCCGAGATGATCAGAATTCGTTCAATATTCAACAGTTTTTGTCCAAGGTCCGATAGTCCTTACAAAAAAGTCTTAGGTAACCGGTATAAGTTCCGCTCAGCTTCGCTATCTCTCACAAAGCAGCCGCCATGTTTGCATTTCGATCGCCAACCTGTGTTTAAGTTGACTCGGGAATTATATCGCTGCGATTAGTGTAATAACTGGTTGGCGAGACGGGCTTTTTCTTGTTTCACCACTCGCATGCACTTACACTTCAACGTCTCGAGTGCTCGCCATTGCATCGTCCGATTCGATTGTTTCAGATCGCAGTTCATTGTTTTCCGCGCTATAAAATTTGCTCAGCAATTTTATGATCGTTTTTTTTTAAGTTCGTTTTTTTTGTATTTGGAAGCATGAATACTATTAATTCGCTCGTATCTTTCATTATTTCAGTGGGTTGCGCGCGTAATTGACGTCCAATCGAAATGGAACGTCCCAATAATAGTTTTATCTGATGCACGGCGAATACGTATCATACGATACGTAAGTTCTTTTAATATTAAAAAGGCTCTTATGAAAATTGCCAACAATTACTAGGATAGCATAATTGTACTTTACTACACGTAATTGTATACGTGCAGCTTACCTCTGATCATTATGATCACGTAAATGTTCTGTTATTCACTATCATTGTGAGTACCATTCGGAATCGCCAGCGTTGAAAATTGCATTGTCTGTTCCGAGCTATCATCTCTTTAATTCTAAGGTTCGTCTTTGAAGAGCGAAATGAGTGATACCAAATGACCCAATGTGAATCGCAATATCATTAACTTGGAAGATTACAAGGATTGTTATTTATTCACGGGCACGATCTGCACGGCTCTGTAGACCTGGATTTTATTTGAAAACGAAAAAAGAAAGAAATAAAAGGGAAAAAGTTTAAAATGTGACAGGTGGATTTATTGCCGTTTCTGATGGCGATGTCGGTCTGGCGGAGGTAACATGTGCAGCGATGTACATTGAATTCTTTTTTTCGATTGGAATTGAATAAAATATTGAGTGTACCGCAATGGGTGTGTTGTAATTGCGAGGGGCGAGCTGGCCCGCAGCCGCGCTAGTCGCCGCTCGAACACCGTTGCCCACTTGGAATGTAAACCAGAATGCTTCAGGACGTTAATGTGTATTTATTGACGGCATCCACAATGTTTTTATCTGGCGTGTTTAAACGACGACGGACAATGCGATTTGCTTCGACAACGGCTTTTATATCTCTTTTTATTGAACTTTTGTTTTTAAAAACAACTGTAAATTCAATTAACAATTTCATATGTCCGTATGGCATTTATGGTGATGATAATTCAGCACCTGTTTCATTGCTGAAGCCGGGATCTTCGCAATAAATATAACAGCTGATAAAAACTTACATGAGAGTGCCTACCTTCTTTAGGGTATCGTGGCACGAAATGCTTATATATGTCCTGCTTATAATTTTAAATCTTCAATTCATTTTGGGTCTTATGATATACTATAAAGATCGAGGACTTACGTCAAATTTCGCCTATCGCGACTCTATGGTCGGCGTTTATACAACCGTTTATCTACCTATGCCATATTGTGCACGTATCCCAACAATGTATTTCTTCTCCGTAAGAGCGCTATAAAGTATCTATATAACGTTCCTACAGCCCCCTGAGGACTGGGATTGAACCCGAAAACTTATCGTTACTGTACAACGGCCAAATAATTGGATCAGATATAGGAAAACCCCTTGTAAACGTTTACCAAGAAATATCGAGCGTGTACTGCGAAGTGCAATAAAGATATCATTGTACACAAAGACAAAGAAAAACAATTAAAACAACGGGTTAGACTTGAACACTTTCGTTGATACTTAAGCGCGTGTATCTGTTTTGGTGACAATTTCTGTGTCATTAAAACATCAATAAGGTAAAATTGCTATATTGCGATAATTATAAAATGAACCTTAATTAATGTCTAACGATGTCCGTATGAGTTTGAAACTTAGGTTGGTAGCTCTTTGGCTGACATATTTTAAACACAGTGAATTGTTCCCTGTTTTTAAAACTTAGGTTATTTAGGTTAGAAAGAACATAACATTGTACGTCACCGCTGTCAATGACTGGATGCATTGTGGTATGTATGTGTGCCTCAATTCGCAGACGAGTCGATTCAAAATTTTTAATCGACTTCAGAAAAAAAAAGAAATTTCTCAAGAATCTCAATCCAACGGTCTTTGTGCTTGTTACGTCAAAACTTTTGACTGTGTGAACCGATTTGGATGAGTCAGTTTTTGTTTGAAAGCTGGTGCTTCCCGACAATGGTTGGTCATCATCATCAGCCACATGATGTCCACTGCTGGACGAGGGCCTTCCTCAATGCATTGCATGAATTATTGAATTATTGCTCTGGAGAGTTCTTAAGATGGTATTCATAAGAAAACCACAAAAGTCTTACTGTTTGAAGTAGGTTCTTAAGTTTAAGTTTTAATTTAACAAAAAAAATATTCTCTTAAATAATAATTAGTCTCTTTTTGTCAGATTGCTATTTATCTGATCTACGTAATTTTTTCATGATGATGATACTCACAGTATCTGTTTAATTATGGAAAAGAAATACGGCTTCCTTGTTCTACTCGTATCAGAACAATTATGTTAGTCCAACAATATACGTGCGACACAATATCTTCCTAGTCCCATTACAATGAAATCCAATCTAATCAACGTTTTCACAATGGTCTTAACAATTGTCTTTGAGAACGGCGAGCATCAAATGGGTCCCAGGAATCGAGGCGTAATTCACGGCAACAACGCTTCGAGGTCCGTTGTCGGTTGTATTGAAGCCAGCTAGGTTTCAACGTGAATAGAGCCTCAGTATAATCAAACGTCCATATTCATAACTTACCGTTAACAAGTCGGAAGACCATCTGCTCCGATTCGATTGTCTCAATCAAGATTTATAGAGTTGTGAAATCATTGGTCGGTGCAGTATTGATATTGTAGAAACACTGTGAATTTGAATCAAAATCGTTCTTGGTGTGAAAAATATTCGAATGAAATGTTAAATAAGCAATATTGTATAGCATTGTTCAATGATTTTTATCAGAAAGGATATCTGTTTCTACATCTTACGATAGAGGAATTAAAAAAATAATATCTGCTCAGCCTATATACTTAATGTATCCCTGATGGTATCTATACCTTTTGCTGCCCAAAAATCTTTCTTTACAGTCTTAATATTGTAACAAATATTAGCCTAAGTAACTAGCACGGATTAAACATATTTTAATAGCATAATATGTATACATATTCCTCTTTTTACCTTTCGACCATGTTATTGCCTCTGGGATGCCTCGAAACTGTGGCGTTACGGCGTCTCTTAAGTGACTTTTGATTAACAATAATGCTGTTTGGTTAGGTTTTCTCATTGCCCATTTCGTTCCGTTAAAATATTCGAAATTCTATTCGGTCTTTTTGTGCCTAGTGCGCTCTTTGCGTCCCAGGTATTTGGTATTTATTGTTATTTTTAACAAATTTATATACCATCCGACATATTCTTAATACTTAACATGGTACGAAAGTATTGTGTGTGTTGTGGTAGCCTATTTATATATTTATATTCGTGACTATTGATTCCTATAATTCCGTGTTTGATATACAACTAACTACTCAACTATAGAGCTTGGTATCATATTTGCTTTAGCTTGTATGACGAAGGGTGGAAAGCTTTATTGTGACTGCAATGTGAAGACGTCTGAGGACAAGGACTTGAACTCAATCATCGACTCACACAAACAAGTGCATACCTATACCGAGTTTCTCAGTACGGCTTTTAAATTACATATTCCTGTTGTAGTCTAATACTTGTACTGTATTTAATTTTAATTTGTGTTTAATTTGTCTACCTAGTTTTTAAAGGGGTCAGACAAACAGTAAGGTAAGAAAATTTTGTCTTGAGTATGTAGTCATTCGCATGTATATTTTATTATGTTCACAAGCTCTCAACGAAGCATTATTAGAAAGCGAGCGACATCAGCCTACGCTTTATAGGTACATGACTATGAAAGTTGTGCGCGACAATCATGGTAATTTACAATTTTTCTAAAAGACCCACTAGTCTATGCCAGCCAGTAGTTGATACAACTAGGTGGGCGGGCGAGAATATTTTCCCTAAATAATACCAAAAAAAAGACAAAGCAACGACACCCATATTACTTTTACATCCACTGTAATTGTCCAGGAAGTGATTATTTCCCGATTCCAAGTGTCTTCGCTGCTTCGAGGCAGTTCTAAATCCATTACTCCGGAGATGTCACACGGCAATTTTCCATTCACTGCCTAGCCAATGTGCGACCACACGCATAGCTATTCGGCACCGAAAAGCTAATAACTATGATCTAAAACAGTTGAGCGAACTGCGTCAATGAAAATTATGATTAATATCTGTTTAGGTAACGGTATGAGAGAGATGGCAATACAAACGGGTGATGGGAATTGCTAGGCGTATATTCTCTTAGATCTCGCACGGTCCGCCATTGTCTAGATACTACAGTCACAGATTGGAATACTCGTATGACTTGCCTTTTAATCTGAGCTACCACTTTAATATTAGTTGTTGCGTAAGACAGGTCAATGTGTCGTGGTATATGTATATACTCGCTAGTTCTCCAGCACTATATTTTAAGAGGAGAAATTAATTAGTCGATATGTTCAAATGAACGTCTGAACGAGAACAATAAGTTTTCGCTTAATGCAGATCGATGTACTCTTGTCTATTCTCTCACTCGGTAAGATTATATTTGATTTGATAGGTGGAAAGATTCAATCGGATAGATATCGAGTTTATTAATTATATCATACAACATGTTTCGAAGTATACAGTTAACTTTAGTTTACGGTTTACTTCTAATATTTGTATTCTGCCCTCTTGTCCCTATCCGTTTTCTCATAACAAGGCTTCGTTTGTTCACAAGTAAAGCCGCGTCGTTACCACAAATGTAGAGTTAGCTGGGGACCGCGGTCTCCGGTGTTTATCTTTCCCCCATACAACATAATATAGCAGCTTTCTGCACCGATTTACTCCCAAACCCCGTACTATGAAACTTTCCGTACAGCGAAATTGTTCACGTTCCGCTAGCATGCGAGTGGAGACGATACAAACAAAACTAAACTGTTTCACTACACAAGCTCATAGTACTCAGCTAGAGGGTCGATTACAAACGACATCCAGACTTCTCTATCGCTATTAGAGAATACAGTCGACTGTTCCTTCCTTGTGTATTAATAGCGAGCGCTGATTGGCAGCCGTAATAGTTCCCCGGGAGGCGGCTTGGAGATGTTCTGACAACCATCCATTTAATAATAGCTCTAGCTGAAGATTATCTGTGGTACACGTCCGCCCAGAGCAAGGCGGCGATGCGGCTGGTAGCGCTGTCCGCCGTCATTATGCAATTGAAACTTAGTGAATTATTACGCAAGATAATAATCTCCATAAATAAATAAAGCTAGGTTCTCTAAGAGAAAGTTTATGCAAAAGAAGAAAAAGCGGAATTTAGGGCGGACAGTAATGACAGTGATCGTTGTTGGTACTTACAAAGGAAAGACAGATACTGGGTGGACACTCAGTTCAGTTAGTGCCTCAAGCGTAGAAATGTTTAAACGAAGTTTGCTTCTAACTTTACAATATCTTTAAAGAGAAAGAAACAATCGGTGTGCGAAAAGGAGTGGGACTGTAGACAATGTAGGCCACAAACGCACTCCAGAGTACACGTATAGTACGAATTATTGTGCTAATTTTGCAAAAAATAAAAAAAACATGAATCGATTATGACTACTCACTATATTACTTACTAGTCTAGTAACTAGTTTTTTTCGTCTTTATTAGTTCATAATATTATGAGTCAAACGTACGCTGTGCTGTCTCAGTTTAGCTTCGCATTTTCATCCTAATGAACAATACGCTTTCAATTTGTCCATCTGAACCCAATTTTCAGACTGGAAGTGACTTACAAATGGTACAAGTACTAGATCTACAAAACGTGGTATATTTGATAGTTCTCAATTAAATCAAGTGCCGTTCCTGTCTACTAGTTAACATCAGAATGAGACAGCACGAAAGTTTATATTTATTATACTTATCCTTATATCTGAACAATTTTTTGTGCAAAATTTTGTATTATAAAAAAGTCAAATATGTCGGCTAAGCGCAAAACACGAGAATGGCTGAACCGATTTCTCTATTTCTTTTCCTTGTGCTTATTAACGTCAGGAGAAGTTTCTTATGAAAGAGAAAAAATAGACCTGCAAATTCGAAATTAATATTCATAGTCATGGCATGACAACGTCTGTCAAGTCCACTAGTATGAAATAAAGTTTAAATAAAAACCTATCCGGAGTGAATCCCGCAAAGCGACACGGGGATAAAAGTAAGTCGAAACTAATTTAATAACGAGAGGCTGTTTGGGGATTCCTGACCCTTAGCTCGGTAACCGATCGGTTATTCTAAAAGTTAGTTTGCAGGCTGCGGCGGGAATACAGTGAAGAACATGGACAAGTATTAAATGTTTATAACGGGTATATCGGTGCGAAATTAATCATAGCTGTACGCTAAATTCAGGCTAAACACAAGTAGACTTGCAATTCAAAATTGACGTTTAGAAAAAAATAAGAAATAAAAATAATAAGCAGTGAAAGAGTACGAGAAATAATAACATTTTCTGCTCATTTCTGTGTAGCAGGGTAGGTTTGGATCTAAACTGTCAATTTTAGTAGTTTTGATCCAGAAGTACTGTCGGCCAAGAAAATGTTCTATCAGTTTTGATGACATTTCCTGTGTCATTAAAACATCAATAAGGTAGAGTTGGTATACTGTGACAAGTTAACAATGAACCTTAATGTCTAATGACATTCATATGAGTTTCAACCTTAGGGTGGTAGAGCAGATTCTTGGCCGATTGTACATTAGACATATAAAAGAGTAGTGGACGCCCTGCGATTTCATTCGCGTAGTTTAGTAGTACCTGTATCCCAAATTTCAAGCGTCTAACTTGAGCCGTTTAGCTTTTTCATACAAAAGAATTTTCCCGTTTATTCCCCGTTCCCGTGGGAATTTCACGAATTCATTTCTTAGTGCACCCTTATGGTACCTAAGCTACGTCCGTATCAAATTTCAAGTGTCTACGATTCTCCGTTTGGGCTGTGCGTTGATATGTCAGTCAGTCAGATAGCTTTTCCTTTTATATATTTAGATAGGCTGAAGGTGCCACACTTTATGCAAGTCTAGTTGTGTTTGGACCCTACATTCGTCGTTACATTAACAAGGATAAGATTAGAGCTACTTTAAAAAATATATTTAATGTATACTAATACTGGCTGTATCCCAAGGCCTAACTATGGTGTAGTGGAGTACTATGATGTACCTATTTTATTCCGAAAATCCCACTTCCCTATCTTACTTCTAATACCCCCATGAATATGTGTTTAAAGTTTCGTGACGATCGGTTAACAAGATTTCTCGCGAAGTTATTTTACATTCATATTTATAATATTAGTAGGATTAGAAAAGGGAAATATTTGATTACTCTGTATGTATTATATAGTAATGTATATTTGTTTCAAGGAATTAGACTCCAAAATTACTGTACCGATTGAAAAAAAATATGTTCTGTACTGAGACCTGAGAATGGTTACCAAAAAACTGTAGTCGGCTGAATGTCGAAAGGATTGTTTTAATTGAATTTATTCCGAGCTCTTGTCGGCCAGCGAGCAAATTGTTCATTACTAATTGATCGAATATTTTATTCTCTATTTTAATTTGGGGCTTATAGGTTATCTTTTGTTTGATTTAATTTGGAATGCGGATTTTATGTACCTCTCTATATCTTCTAGTACACATTGCTAATGTCAGGCTAATAGCGTTCATGTCATCATAGGTACTTGGCACCCTATAAGGGATTGTGGAGATGAGTTTATGGTTGTATATGTCGTAATTGATTATAGAATATTCTGTTAAGCAGCTGTTTGTTTCTGCTTCTGTTAAGTTGAAGTGCAGTGGCTGTACTGCACCTCAATACAACTTACTTTGCACTGATAATAAATCAAGACGCACAACTCCTCTGAAACATGTATTGAAAAAAGTGGTGGATGACGTCGTAACTTGTCTGCTAAAAAAAAAGTGTCGAAACGGCAAATAGGACGTACCAAATACCACATTTCTGCCATCGTAAGAAGAATGGGCGTAAAATTTTATTTATTTTCACGGTAATATGTGATTTACGAGTTAGGAATAGTTTAGTGATAAAGTAGAAATTCCCATGAAAATAGTTACGCCGTTTCTTCGTATGGCGGAAGATTTGATATCCTGTGAGAATCTTATGTATGTACGACTGGCCAAGAAAGTGGTCTATCAGTTTTGATGACCCTTCGTGTCATCTGCGTGTCACTAAAACGTAATTAAGGTATCAATATTCGTAGACAGCGTTCTTTATATGTTATATTGTGACAAGTAAAAAATGAACCTTAATGTTTAATGACGTTCATATGAGTTTCAACCTTAGGGTGGTAGATGATATTCTTGGCCGACTGTACGTCTTATATATGTATAACACTAGCTGTCGCGGTAAACGTTGTTTTGCCAATATATTAACAGTGTTTCTCTCTTATATGCATGTATTGTACATAAAAACCGACCCCAGGAATCATTCTATATATTAAAGAAAACTGAATCAAAGCAAAGTCCGTTCCGTAGTTTTAAAGATATAAGCATACATAGGGACAGACAGCGGGAGGTGAATTTGTTTTATACTATGTATTGATTCACAATGTTAGTCCATACTCCTCCGCAACAACTTGACAGTTTTTTATGAGATTTTATATGCATATTCAGTAGGTCTTAACTTCGGTTACTATCTTATTTTCATTCCACTACCAGCTGTATTTCTTTCAATACACAGGACACAAAGGCGACTTACTATAGCAAAACAAACGTTTGCAGGAACAGCTAGTATGTATACGAAATATGTGTCACAACATACTAATTGGCTGTTTGTTCTAGTCCAATTATATCGATTATAATATGTAGGTACATACTGTGAACTGTCAGCAAATGCAAATCATGTGGAGGTATAAAGTTGCAACACATTATGCACGTGACTAGTTGATTACATAACATTGATTGGCAGAACGTTTAGATGACATAAAGCTTAACGTTTACCAGCCACGAAATATAAGAAATGAATCATGCTTCGGAACATGCGGTCTAGTTTTGCATTAGGAAAAATGGATAACGGCACGGGTGGGAGATTTTTTTTTTGGGAGAAAGTAAGCAAATGAAGGAGCTCATGAAATATCTCACTACGTAATCGGGAATCAGGACACTGCAATATTCGAGTACCTACAGATAAACACCGAACAATGTGAAATTAAATAAAGAAAGATTATGATAAAAAAAATATCTAAAAATAAATATCAAGGTTAAATAGGTACCTAATGAACATGGGTGCTCCATCGCAGACCACATCGCTGCTTCACATCAGGCAGGATGGTGGTCAAAAGCTTTTTCACTGTCCATAAAAAAAGATAAACTTTGTTACTTCTCAGTAACTAGGTACATATTACACGTTGTTGATAGACCTTGCGTAAATAGTTGTCAATATCTATCAAATATTCGTAGACAGCGTTCTTTATATGTATGACACAACAGTTTGCGAGCAATTATAATAGTAAGGTTTTACAATCGATCACGACAACATGTGTGTCCGTTTACTTTGACATAGTGTAACACTTCGTCTTAACTTGGACTAATATAACTGGCGATTAATATGAAATGTTAGCTCAAATAAACCACCTTACTATGCAGTTTCTTCTGACCGTGACCGGACTTAAGTGTCGTTTCGGTATTCTATAATTGTGATTGAATGATAGCTGCGTTTGCATTTCAGTGTGGACCAGTTTAAGTTCATATAAAACGCATTCAAGCGAAATATTTCAGAGTATGGTTCAATATACGGTGGTTTACACCGGAAATAAACGCTCCGGGCGATGTTATTGGCAATACGCATCTATATTTGGAACTTGTTCCAATTTTGAAACAATGTACATGAATGGATACATAGTCAAAACAATGATATTTGTGCAATATTGCATTGCAACGGTATTTTTTTTTGTCCTTGGTGTACATTTTTATTTTTTTGTTTGTGCAATAAACAAAATCATATTAGAAGTATTTCCTTTATTACATTTATACACTGTATAGCGATGATGTGACTACCGTCCGTAACCCATAACTGAAAATTTCGATAAATTTATTTTCGTGAATACAAAAATACAATCTTTCGTGTGCAAAGCAAATTACTAAGATCCGAAAGACAAGACGTAAATTATTCTGGTGACGCGTTGATGTCTTTTTCTTGACTTACATTTATGCACAAGATATAATTGGTCTAAGCGTCGAACCACAAGTGTGAAACCTGAACCTGAAACCCGAAAAAAAAATCCTGTAGGTGTCGTCCCTATTTCGGAACCCTAGTTTGTTGGTTGTCGGGAATGTATTGAACCTAAGCGTTGGACCGACTCTATTTTGGCTCAACCTTAGCAGTACTTAGCATATCGATGTTGCTTCGGATCATCTTCTGGGAATTCTAGTCTATCCACATTATGTCCTCGTACTTCACTACGTTCAAAGTTTTTACTGTGTGGATGATGATGATACCTTATGTACCTAAAAAAGGAAGGGATGAAAGAAGCCGGGTGGGACGTTAATCAGATGGAATTTCCTTTTACCCAGTTCTTAATCAGTACAATCGAGCGAAAAAACGCTCCTTTAATGAGAGGAGCACGAACCGCTGCCCGCACTATACAACTGTCGTTTAATTTGTACAGAATTTAATAAGCCCAGAAATTTGCATGAAACGCATATCTCATTCAATATTATTCATACAAGACAACATGCGAAACGTTTTCGAATGCTTTTTCGACTTCACATGTCGTTGTAATTGGCATACTGGAAATCGAGCCGTAATCATATTTACTCTGCAGATGTAATAACATAATAATGTCGGCAGTGGAGAAACAGGCAACCGTTGTGCGTTGGCTGCCAGCACGTTTCAATATCCGGAAGATTTTCACATGAACGAGACCCACAATTTAGTAATTACAATATCCACTGAGTACTACAAACCAACAACGTTTCCAATATGCCTACAAAAGCTGGCCGTGGAGGTTCAGAAAAAAATAAAATAAAAGCGTCCGTTAATTGCTAATCACAATAAAGCAAACATTCAATTTACAAGGCAGGTTAATTGCGATGACCAGCACGATGCTTGTAAAAAATTGAGTGAAAAAAAAATATGTTATCTCAACTTATTTCTTAATTATAGTCTGATTCCTAACAGTGTATTGGGGCCTGAATTGTCTGATAGAGATGCTGATTCCGAGCCCGTATTCCAGTATTTAAAACACTCGGGTCTCGTTTTGACAGCGGGCATTCCGCTTCGCAATTAGTGTTCGAACGGTAATACGAAACCGAGATACCGTGTGAAGTAAGCGTTTAATCTAACATGAACTCTATATTTTGATTCGTAGAGTAGAGATTAGAATAATAGACAGTAAAAGTATAAGTTGTAAATGCCTAAGCGATTCCGATTTCTATAATTACATGTTAATCAAAAATACCGTGTTGATGAAGAAGTTTCTATGTTACGATAATTTGATGAACTTAAATACCTTTCTTAATGAAAGAGAATACTTTCAAATGGTAAACGCCAAACGATTGTACACTTACATGACGAAATAACATAACAGAATACACATATTTTGAATAGGAAAACCGATATTTGTCGCTCATTAACCTACTCATATATGTATTTGTAGGTATATGTTATATTTTTTGTGAGTTTGCCACAAAAGCACACTCCTTTCTTCGCTTCTATGGTCTACTTACCTGACATGATTGTATGACATGAAACCTACTCATTGTTTTAGAATAGCCCTGAGTTTATGTTCCTCAGAAAATAATTTCGTTGTATAGATACAATATTACCATCATTATGACTAAGAAGAAATGTAGCCAAACAAAAGCCATCTAATATAGAGCATGCATATTTGTAAATACTATATCATTAGTACAGAAAAATCGTCTAGCGGCAATTACTTCGATCTATATCATAGCTTTTTTTTATATAATTCACTTGTATGTAACGCTTGGCGGCCCTCGGGCGTCCACCCACCGTAGGAAATACAAAACTATTTTAATGCTCTAATATTATCACTTTTACGGCCGTAAATAAGCATCCTTGCTCATTATTCTTAATATGTTCGACGCACTTAAAGTTGTCGATAAGGCCGATGCGGAGGCAGCACGAATGTACTGTAGCTTGATATGTAAGAAGCACACCTTGGGATTGAACTTGAATAGCATTGCTTGTATCTAAATAACGTTGTTTATTTATTTATTGCATGAGTAGTCGTAACTGCGTTTGAAACTTGTTCCAATTTTAAAACAATCAACATAAAAAGCTCTGGCTACTTTCGTGTACGTACGTGTGAATGTGAGCTACTCTTTTAAAAGGTTAGACGATCTATTCGGCTTTTGTGATTTTTGTTTTCACTGAATTTGTCCATAAAATAATTCTTACTTTAAGCGACTTCAAAAACGGAGACGTCGTTCTTAATTCGACCGTTTGTTTGCTTTTTTATGTTAGTTTGCCGATAACTTCATCGATATGAACCGATTTCATGATTACATTTTTTGCTGAAAGAAAGAAGATATTTCAAAGGTGGTCCCATGATAAGGAAGTCAAGGCTTGATGATGGTAGACCAGAAAAATAGCGAGGATATTAAAAACATAGTATTTTTTATAGTTGGTAACTGGTTGAAGTCGGTTACATTTTCTCAAAATTATCATAGTTTTTTCGTTGTGGAAAAGCAGAAAAAGAACAGATTTCTTAAAAAGGAAAATAGCATAAGTTTCACTCAATTCACATAACGTTTAGGCATACGTTCTTATAAAAAAGCAAATGGATTTTAAGTCGTGGACAAAAGCTGCTCACATTTAATGTAGGACCTGTTTCATCCAATTATAACGTTTCCAAACTAACCAACGATATTACTGTACGTAATGTAATCCATTAAGATAAAACAATGTTAGGAATTACACAATAAAACAAGTCGTAGATGATTTCGGTTCAGTTTTTATTGCGAGCGCGGCGTGTTTATCAGTTAACTGGGCGTTCATTTGTCGGTTCGTTCGAGTGACAAACAATGAGCCATATGGGACATAATTCTGCTGCCATGACGGCGTAGTATCGTCTGCCGCCATTATGCCCCTGTTAGTTGTACTAAGAGTAACCTTAAATGGTAAACGCGGAATATAATAGACATTGATTGTGTTCTCATAAGCGGCGACGTCAGTAACCGTGTTGCACCGCCGTCCATTGAGGGGACACGTATCTTCGTTGTTGGTAGGCTCGGTGGTTTACTATAAAGGTTTTATGGCCAAATACAGTACGTTAGCTTTTAGAATATACTTGACAGCCAGCTAGCTACATAGTCCTTTTGTAATTTTTTTTATGACGAAACAATAGAATTACAGTTTGTGAAGTGTAATTGAAAAAGCTAATGAACTGTAACTGTTGTTTCACGTATTAGGCAGACGCTCATGCAAGCGTCATTCAATTCCATCAGTCATGATTTATGGAATTACTACTAATACTAATTCAAACATCGTTCACTATATTAGACGATAGGAAATCCGTCAATCACAATTATGACTGTGGTAAAACTGAGATCAAAACGTATCGTCTAATGTCTGTCTTAGGGTACACGGAATATCGTAGTTGATTGTAAATTTTATGATGCGCCTATAGAATCCGGATATTTTCTTTCTCCTTTTTTAGAAGTAATTATACAGTCATACCTGTTTTCCAGAGAGGGAGGCAGAAATCGTGATAAGTGGAGGTACATGATATCTGCCCACTCTCCTACAGCATTATACTTATTTTTGCTTTATAAGTAGTTCGTTGTGTCCACAAATGTAATATGTGTTATTGACTTGAATATATTCATTATTATGTTTCAGTATTTTAATAATGCTCGATTCTGTCTGTGGTCTGTCGTCGGATACATGATTTGCAATCGGGAGGTCGCGGGTTCCCGCACACCACAAGGTGTCTGAGCTCTATAACAGTGATAGGCTCACCCCCTGTCACGTCGGGCTAAATACGATTGGTGAACCGAGGGCATTTGTTTAGTAAATGCCTCTGCCTACCCTGCTTTACGATTAAAAGGCGTGAAGTGGATTTCCACCTCTACGGCATTGTTCACATCCATATATTTAGGTCTGCATAATCATATGTTCCCGCTGTTTGCTCGCGCTGTTCACGTCACACTTTTGCCATCAACTCGCTGCAGTGGAAATTGATATATTTTTTATGGTAAAAAAAGTTTGCTCAGTCAAGACTAGAGTAGACCCCAACGCACCATTATTGTGCATGAAAAAACAATACCAGTACTGTGACTGTATAATTTCTTAGTACGGAGACTTCACAACGAAGCAGGTACATTTATTTTGGTCGTATGTCATCAGAAACATTCGTTCTGTCCAATACAATCCCAACAGAACAGGTAGAAATCCAACTGCTCATATTCCGAAACACCTGGAACACATAGATCAAAATATACTGGTTATGGAAGGTGAAATCCCCAGGAGCCCTACACTGAATATAACTTCTGAGTTATTGACCATTATAACGTCACAATTACTTGTTTTAAAAGGGGTTTGTATATATTTTTTTTACAAATTAACATTCATAAGTATTGTATGGTTGTCATCGTATAGTATAGAGACTTCCCGGAATGCTAGCGTACGTACGTGTAATTTATATTTCATGTTGGCTGCGTAGGTATTTACTTAAATTTGCAATTCAACTCGGCGTCGCGGAATCAAGGATCCGCGTTGTGGTTGCATTTAAAAAAAAAGTACTTCAGCAGATAGTGCAGTTACATGTTAATATTGTGCACTGATTGATAAGCTCCGATATTTAACGAATCGGAAACCGCTTCTGTTAAATAAAAATGCGACGTGGGATAATCGGATGGGTGATGCTGGGCCAACAACACAGTTTCTTTGACACCACTCAATCACCAAGCTACAATATTTTCGCATACAAAAGTAAAAAGAAAAAAAATGAATTACTGAGCTATACGGGTTAAGGCTCAAGTTAAATTGTCAATTGTCTGTGAAATACGACTTGACCAGTGGAACTTGACCTGAGTGGTGTCATTGTGGTGGTGTCAAAGAGAAGGTTCTTCGTTTGATGCTGCGATGTAATGCTGGTGAGGGTACAGCAGACTTGACACCCTGGTCAGTCTTAACACTATTTGGTTTTCCTGAATTTTGATGGTGTTCTTTCGGTGTACAGAGTAAGTTATTTAAGGGCGGTAAATACTTGCAGAAAAAAGTAAATTTTATGTGACAAAAAAGATACATTCAAAATAAATAAATACACTTCACGCCTTTTAATCCCCAAGCGGGGTAGGCAGAGAGGCACTTACTAAGTAAATGTTCATGGTGTACCAAAAGTATTTAATCCAAATTGGCAGGTGAGGACATCGCCATTATAGGGTTCACACGCCTCATGATGTGTGGGTTTCATCACGATAGACAAAATAATAATAAGTTACAAGTATATATAGTTATAATAATAAAAATAAGTTATGCTTACTATTTAGATAATTACCACATACAGCTGTTCTTGTACTCAAAAAAATAAATAAACAAAGTCAGTTATTATCACATCATATTTTTATTCAGTAAAGGATTAGAAATAACTATAATTTCTATATGAAAATAAAGGGTATCAAATATCTACATTCCTATAACAATCCTATTTCGAATAGCCAAATGGCCTTTGAACGCACTACGACGTTAGGAATTAAGTTATTATATAAAATTACCTTTTATAGAGGTAGTTATGAATGTTAAGAATTTCACCTGTCTAGCAAAACTACTTGTGGACATGTATTATGCGGAACCAGCTGCTCTCTACATGTTACTATGTATGAACTCAAGACTTTTAATCCTGATGTAGGGTAGGCAGAGATATTTGCTAAGCAAAACATTGCATCGTGCATATAGGCGGTGGATCATTGGCCATTTATAGGATGATGTAATAATCTACTAACGTACTAGACATAAATAAACTAGCAGTCTCTACAAACGTTGTTTTGCCATGTTATTCCTGCTCCCGTGTGAATTTTTCAAAATCCTGTCGTATTTAAGCTTTGAATGCTCTAAGGTAACCGAATTTACAGCCTCGGATTAGACTTTTCATACAGACGGTTTTTACTGATAAATCCCGTTTCCGTGGGAATTTATGGAATTCCTTTCTTTGTACACCCCTACGGTACCTAAGCTAAGTTGCTGACAAATCTCGGGTTCCTACCTTTAGCCGTTTGAGCTGTGCGTTGATTGTCAGTATGTCAGTAAGCTTCTCCTTTTATTTAGATACCCCGAGAAAATTCACACACGACTCCAAAGGATAGTAAGTATCACTCTCTGGCAACCATAGTATCTGTACTTAGTACTTAGACCTACATAGATACTATTTTTAAAACATATATCGATGGGTAAAACACCCAAGCGCACACAAAAAAGCATTCGGAGCAAAGCGAAGCGGAGCCGGGAATCGAAATAGACCGTTGTCCTCGAGACAGGTGATCTAACCACTAGTCCATCCCGGTCGTCAAGGGCTGCTTGCTACGTAAGTGACACTATGTTCTGATCTTCGATCAGTCATCTTGCGGCATCGGGATGTCAGGCATGTCACTCACTACACACTAAGTAATTTGTCCACCCGTTGAACTGTGAATATTGTTTTTTGAGGACTTTGTAGTGCTTTAAAATTGTTTTTTAAACTATAGGGTTCGTATTTTTTAAATAAAAGTGGAACTATTTTATGAGAGACAAGGAATCTTGGGGTCCACACGATGTTTTTCTTCACCAAGAATAATGCGTATTGTAACTACATATGATCTCAAAAAGGGACCTATTGGTACACGCTTAGTACTTAACTATTAATAACTAAATTGTATGACAATAGTAGTTAGTGAACTCATATGACCACAAAATCGTATTTTATAAAAAAAAAAACTTTTGACATTTGGCATACTTCTAACATTTCATCACGGTTTTTTTCACAGTAAATCTAACATGAATGACAGGAACGCAGAAACTCCTCAACTTTCTTACTGGAAGGCTACACTCAATTTAAAAATAAAAACAACCTAAACAGCTGATGTCGTCCAGTCCACGGTAGCGTACTATCGTACGGATTCATCGTGGAAACCACAAAACATGATCAGTATAAATACAACTAAGGCAGCGCCCAAAAAAAAAAAAACTATAACCGAGATAAAACATGTAGTACCCAGTTCACTTGGTTGGATTTTCGAGTTGCGTGACGTGATCCATTTACATATACCGTAGTTGGTAGTTATGTATATACTTTTTGTCTTGTTCTACATATAATAATATGTTCTGACTACTGTATTTAGCTGGTTATTTGGACTTGGAGTGGATTATTATTAGATAACAAGGTGCTTTGAGACGAAATGAAGAAAGTATCTACGTAATGTTTATTGTGGAACCGCTCTATGATTTCTCTTCTTTTGTTGATTTGAATACAGGGAAGAAGTAGTGTACTAACTTATACCTTAGTCCTGAACTTTTTCCACGATAATTCTTGAACAATAAGTAGTTTAAAATGTATGAAAGAATGTTAATGTGACAAATGTATGTCATTAGGTACTTACATAATACATACATAAGTAACTCTTAAAGGTTTCCTCATGGATGCGAAACTTATATGAAAAGCAAAATAAAAGAGACCACCAACAACTTTTGAACAAAAAAATAATTATCAAAATCGGTTCACACACTGTAACAAATATATAAACATTCCATCCATTAATCTTTCTCATTTATAAATTTAGTAGGACATGGGATGAATGAAATTGAATACTTTCTTGTACATTACAATTGTAACAACTTAGATTGTAACATGATTTGAGCGACATGCAAAAATAAGGTGCCACGATTAAAATCCCTTTCTTTATGTAATTAGATTACATGTGTTCTTCTACGCGTAACAGCTCAGTTTTCTGTCACCGCGACTCTCAGCTTTACGGCGTACTTACTAAGGTTCATTTTAAATTTCCTGCTAGAAAATAGGTTCTAAGCGAAATTGAAGTAGGTGCCAATCGGTACTTATCACTTTCAGAATTTTACATCATTCATAAACGTTAAGGTAAATTGTGTTTCATTTTATGACAGTTATGATCGAGAATCAAGTATAGGGATGGTTGTCAGCTCACGATGTGGAAAACAAGGGGTGTGCGGGTTTTAGTTCAACCACAGAGGTGGAAGAATTTATTCTTTTTCAGGACCTATGTAAATTGCACAACTATAGGGTTAAGGAAAACATTCTGCGGAAATCCGGATACCAAACGTTGTGTAAACACTCTAACAACGATGCGTTTCAATCCACCAAGGCCTCTGACATTTAGTCCTAGTCTAAAAACTGACCATAAAATGTGAACGAATTTCATTGAAAGCAAGTTTGATAGTCTACTTTTTCTAGTTCTTTTTTTAGTTTTTAATTTAAATTCACTCGCATTTTACAATCATTTCTCATGATATAAAAAAACAGAACATTCCTCAAGAATCACTATCTACTAAAGAAAACCGCATCAAAATCCGTTGCGTAGTTCTGAAGATGTAAACATACATAGGAACAGACAGCTGAATGCGAATGTGTTTTATACTATATATAACATTACTTATCACGTTAACTGTGTAAAAGAAACCGCACTATAGTAAAGACCAGCACCAAAAGGTAGACGAAGTTTTGCAAGAAATTCTAAGTTTGCTTAGTTATAATGACTATACATTTTTAACGCCATTTTCTTTTCCACTTTCACGCTCGTACTTATTCAGTCTAAGAAAATGAATACGAGATTTCAAATTAAAAAAAAGGTCCACGGCACGTACGTACTGTTAGTTAAAAGCCCTGCGGCGATTACTACCTCTGATTTCTCACTAATTGACATACAAATAGGCCCGTTTTACACACCCATCTATTTCTCATTTGGGCTTAGCGTAAAACGTTGCTCGGTGCAGTCTCGCCGGGTGTTCTATTAAGTTTCTGACGTGGACACATGTCGGGGCTTCTTACAGCGGTGACAGACGCTAAGCCAGCTAGCTACCAGTTCAGAGCAACTTGATCCTCACAACCACCTGTCACTACACAATCTAATTATAAGAAAGCGATACATACAACAACAGGTCAAAACACTAAATTACAAAACGAACGGTACATATCTCGAATAACTCCGCTGATTACGTAGTAGTTGGTTTGTTAAGAGTGGATTCTTCAAATACGGGTAACATTTTAAGAGCCTTCTTTATGGGAAACGATAATGTCATTGCAATAAATAATTACTTTCGAACAACTATAGGAACGTAGATAAAGATGACGCTGTCGGTTGTAAATTACGAATCTTGTTTCTCTCGAGAGTTCGTTCACACTGTCCCTTGTTAAATGAAGCGTTAATTGAATTTAATCTATTTCATTGTCGGTGTAGTAGCTGAACTGATTGGTATCTGTGTCAGCATGCATCGATTGGTCACAGACGACTCCCGTGGTTTACCTTTGACGGTTACCGTTGAGCTCTTCGAGACAACATTATGAAAACAAAAGAGTGTCTAGAGGTACATTCTCTTACTGGTCATCGCCATCGCGATACGTGCCCATCCCCGTGCCTCGTGTTCACGTACGCCAGAGAAATACCTGACCTTCTTATTTCCGCTGAACATAAAACGTTCGTGCCAAGCAATCGATTATACTGCACCATATCGATTACGAAATTGTTTAGAATCCGCTTGACGAAAACAAAAACACTGAAATAAAAGAACGAAACACCAGATGTCCCATTTCAACAAAGCTTCTCGGAAACTCTAAGCTTACACGACACATCTCCCCTTAGGAAAGCAAAATATTGTGATTCAAAACACTCGCTCTAGTATTGTCGAGTGTCGTTCCAATGAAAGATACATTGTCCCGTGTTTTCCATTTATTTGTACAAGGGAACTCGTTACGTCTAAATGAATAAAATTGATTGCTTATACAAACTGTGCGTCCAGATACTCGGCGATCATAATAAATAAGGGTCCATGAAAAAAAAGGTATAAAACTCGAGGGAATGGTAGGCTGTGGGATAGACGGGCATCTCGACCTTGGCGGGCGGCGAGCCGGTGCGGCCAGTCGATTTCGTTATTTGTTTATATACAACACTACCTGTTCCTTGTAGAGCCTCAAGAGCTCATCTGCCACACACACACCACGCTGCGCGCGCGCTTCGAGCGCCGCCGCCGCCCGCCGCTCATCGATACCCAATCACCTGTATTTTACGGCCATTCCCGTAATGGACATTGATGCAACTTACATAGCGACAATGCAGAAATATCAATCTTAAAATTAAACACACTCTGATTTTATCATTCGCTTAATGTTTCATTAAACAATATGAGAGAGTCCAGTGGTCGGTGGTTGTTTCAGAATATTGCAAAGAAGCTGTAATAAAGTTAAATGCCTGGAGTGCCTTAGCTAAAATACGAGCTAATAAAATTTGTTATGATACATTATGAGACGATAAAAGTTAGTTGGTTAACATAAAGCATAAGGTAGGAAAATTCGACATCAAAAACTCGGTAGCTGGTAGGTTGAAATGCCATAAAAAGATCTCACCGCGGGAACCATAGCTACCTGCAGTCACGAGGATTGACTACTAAAATGTTTGACCACTATCATTCTATCTTACATTTTGTCACCACTATCTCAAACATGTGACATTAAACACGTACTACAAGATAGGACATATATTTTTTGCTGGGAACCTTTCCGTTTTGCCGTATACGGTCGCACTGGTGTTCATTCTGGTGCTGAGCAAAAACCGCTCTGTTTCGACAAGTGGAGCCTCAACCGGCCAACAATAAGTGACAGGTAGAATGACAAAAACATCGGTTTTTATACCTTCCAGCTCTTTGTTCTTAATTCAAAATACGCTGTTACGAGTTCGTGACCTCCGCGGAGAATCTCCACGATTACACTTTGTGATTTAGACGACTGTTATCGGGTCCTGAGCAGAGTCGAGGATGAAATAGTGTCTGGGTCGCTTTGTTGGTTTTGTTCCGACTATAGCTCACTAGTAATTACGAGATCGTGTTTCATAGATATCTATTGATTTCGAAGTCTCAATTATGAATCACCGATTATCGACCATCTCTGCGTAGTTATGTGAAATACCCTCTATCATCATTATCTCTGTGTTCTGTGGACTAGGTTGTTGGCCTCTAATTAATATTCTTGGCTATTTTTATGTCGTGCATGTATGCCATGCCCCAGCAATTAACTACACCGCTGCAGGAATTTCCAACGTCATGGAAACGTCGGGAGTGTTTGCCGAGAGTTTTGAGTGAAATCTGTGAATGACTACAGGCTTTTGTTGTGTATTCTCCAGTTGAACATCTTGTAATAATCGAAGGTCTGTTAAGTTTCACTACTTGTTGAATTTGTAACTGTTTTTAAGGTTTGTTTGAAGATTTCGTTACTTTGTTCTATGTAAATTAATTCGCATACGTTACTGATTTCTAAGATTATTACAAATTATTACAAATACCAACGTACATATTATACTCATGCAAGCACGTAACGTACGTTCAAATACCTACAAACGTAATTTTAAGAAACAGCGATAATGTAGACTCTTCTTCAAACCAATTAAGTAAGGCAATTGTGCAAATAGCTCGCAGGGCCGACTGGACATGGATGCATTTTGTCGACAGGCAAACTCGACATTCTCCCTGTCTTGTGTCAGCAATTGGTGGCAAGTACACGGTGTACGGAGCGCCAGCGACGGCGGCGGCGGCCGCGTGACCGGTCCGACGTGCGCCCGCGCAGCCTCACGAGATCTTCTCACGACAAATTTTGACATTTCACTGAACAATATAGAAGCCATTTTAGCGAGTAGGACGCTCGGTATGCGCGGAATTCCATCAAATTGCGACCCGCAACAAGTTACACAGAAAAATTGCCGTCCGATTTTTAAGAAGTTAAACAAACAAAATGGAGACGGACAAGATGCGCGGACCGCGATCCAGTTAATTAGAAATCCTGCTTTTTCGTCGTTTATTTGAATAAAGCGAATAAATCAATTGCTCTATTATTGGGACGCCGGTTTTGTAGGCGGCTCTGCGTTTCTAAAAACCGAAATTTAATCAATGCCCATGAAATTTACAAGGTAGTTTGTGTTTAATTTAGAGTTTCCATCGGTGGGCAGCGCGTCGATTGTGTGTTTGTGTGAGTGTGTGTGTTGGTACACAGTAATTATGCGGCTCGGAGCGGCGCGGGCGCGCTCTGCCGGTGGTCCTCTCCCCACTACACGCTACACCTGGGAACTCTACAACGGACACTAGCGACCAAGGACGATATAAACATTGACTTGTCCATCTAACAAGTCCTCCAATGTCCCGAGAATTTTTAGAGCCATATCTCTTCACGACACATAAATGTATAATGTATATTTCGTGGTCACCGAAACTGTTGACTATTGATTATGCAAATGTTGACTCAGGCTTTATCGCTACAGACGTTTATTGGTAACGTTTGATACGTTACAAGGCGCTTTCGTATTTGGACATTACATTATTATAATAATAAACTACGTTACCGTTATAACAGAGATGAAGTTTATTTATTATCGTGCAGGGACAAAACGGTTTGTATAAAAGCCTTTATCGGTGCACTTACCGTCATATTTTATGTTATCAAGAGGACTTTTAAACAAGGGTTCAAATGACAGATGGTTGGCCGATGCAATATAAAACAAATATCGTTAAGTCGCCGCCATCCATTATTATTTTAACGTTGTTATTGTGTCAGGCGTGCTGGATGGCATTTATCAAATAAACACCAGCAATCACGGGTATTATTTTCGCAGAAAAAGAAGAAGGAGGAGAATAAAAAAAAAACCTTGTTGTGTCAATAAAAAGTTTTCTCGGAGATGTTGAAAATTACACGGTACAGTTCGCAATACAACTTGTGCCCCGTCAATTTGTCTGTTTCAACGATTCAAGTAAAATATTACAATTATGGTATGTATTTGTTATTTTTTCATACTGATATAGGTACGCGTGTTCTTAATGTGAGCTATCTCTGTCTAACCCTTAAGGGGATAATAGTTGTGAGTTTGTGACTCGCAAGTTTTATTGTATAAACCTGCTCATATTATAAACTTGTAACTCTTTCACGCAAAAACAATCCCAATAAACTAACGGATTTCAATGAAATTTTACAATAATCGAGCTTATACATCGCAATAATACATAGGCATATTTATCGCAAATTTCCCACGGGAACGACCTGGTCATCTAGTGAGTAATATTTAATGCGATTGTAGTGTCATGAGCCTTCAAAATCGCGGTTTCAATCCGGAAGGTAGTAGGTTCGGGTTTCTGTGCACAAGTGCCCCATTTCTTCTGTAAAACTTTATGTTTAAAACAAATATTAATTGATTGCCACATTCTCCCAGCGGAGAATTATAGATTCAGTTATTTTTGCGTTAAATGAATTTCTACAAGGTGTGTAAATACTGCGAGGACGATGCTTTTAGGTAATAGTCACCACATTAGCATTCATAGTTATAATGTTGTTATTTTGATTTGCATGACTTGCCTCTGACTACATCAGTTTAGCATCAAAAGGGCCAGTATACGGCTAAACGGATGAATAGTTACTAAGTTTATTCAAAACATCCTTTTACAATGTTACAATCGCATCGCCGACTATGATGTAAGGCTTGTCGCGGTGTTATCTCACACACACTTAGATACGTATAGAACCTAAGATGATTGATCGGACACGATTAGCATAAACTTCCATTACTGAGGTCCTATTTGTGAAGCCATTTGATCGTGAACGCCTAAACTGGGCGGCAGACAGTGTTTAGTAATTCAGATGCAGCCGTCCAAATGCACAACCACGCCGCAATGCCCCCGCGTCTGTCGAGCCTGTCACAAACACATAAATCCGGTGACAGCCGATAGAACCTGACAAATGACAAACGGCTCGCCGACTGCCTTCGCGAATATGACGGATCCTCAAAATTTTTATTTGCGCCCATATAAAAGACAACAAACCAAACACCCTTTAACGGGTTTTCGCAATGGCGCACGGGAACAAACGGAATCCTTCCACAACGTGCACCGTAAACAGCAAAAGCATGCCTTTGTCCCCATTGTCTAACAGTTCGCAACTCTTCAACGTAGTTTTGCAACTTTTTTTTATACGTCCACTGAATAATTACTCTTAGAAGTTAATAGCCCATAATAAAAGTCAACGTTGTAAAATTAAAGAAAAGTCGGCAGTTTTTTAAGGGGGCCGTTATTTTTACAGCGTGAGTCATAAACTACAGATGTTTAAAGAAAGTAATTAAACAGGCGACTCTGTACAATTATTTCGCATTGCTCCGACTCACAAAGCTAATTTGCGAATGCCTTTATACGGTGTTCATTATTGACAGAGTAACAGATATCACAAGGCTCAACAATAATGGCTGAGCTTCCTATAAATATACCAGATAAGTGTTTCATTTGAATACTCAGCAGATTCACACTTGTGCTCGTTCTCAAAACTGTGCCCACATAATTCGTAACTATCTCCTTATACAATGATAGCATTACGTAAGCAGCAACACAACCTAAACATCCATCACGGCTGCAGCCTACGTATGCACGGTAGAATTCTACGGCACTATCGCCAAACATGCGCTTTATGCGCTTAGACATAAATGCTAAAATATTCTTTCACAACGGTGCTAGGATCAGAATGCGGCATCTCAGATGTTCCGGATAAGGGAGCGATGGCTCGCGATCCCAGAATCGCACCTTCCAGACAGGGGTTACCATACTTACAGCGATTTATGTCTCTTTGCACACCGCACTATGTAAACGCCACTGCTGATCCTATGACTAGATTATATCGGCATAGTATTTTTCATAACGCAGGTTACATCGGGTCAACTGCAGGGCGGCTCAGCAAACATTACCTTCACAATGACGGCCCAATGAGCATTAAACTTTCTTCTTAGTCAACGCACTCTCCCAAGCAAGTGTTTTTGACTATGTCACGTAGACAAACATTATGGTCAGAAAGCAAAATAAATTCTCCGCTTGAGTGTTCGAGTATTATCGTAACCGAGTTTTCCAAACAGACCCGTCAAAAGTTTGCCTTTCCTGTTGACGTTAGATGCTTCATTAAGTTTATACCAAACCTCGATTTGTTGGTTGTGAAAACACTTCTCATATAATACAATCTGAAGCGGTACCCATTTGCTCTCCGACTATGTCTTTAGAACGCTTACTTCAAGTCTCAATGGCCCATGATTTTTATAAACAAGAAATAAGATGACATTGTTCCCTCCGGCTCGAATCATGTCCACCGCAAATAAGATGAGATGATTATACAAATGAAATCCGTCAGATTTTTTCTCATTCTTTTATTGCTTTTAGTAATTCTACTGGTCTGAATTAGCATTTTAAGTGAAGCCTCGTTGAATGGTATAGCAGGTCGTACCGTACAATTACGCAAATAATATAATAGCTCGCTGTCAGGGAGTCAGATGTACGGTTTTATTTAATGCTGTTTCGTATGGAAGGAAATGTCAAGGGTTCCTGCGGCGATTATCGCGGCGAGATTGCGGGAGCGGGACGTGCTGAGCTACGCCGGCCGAGACATCATCACGACGGATTTCCTCGGTTGCTACCACAACAGATTCCTTTCATATGGTCAGTCCTGACATCCCGTCCGGACAAACAAAACGGCAAAACAAAGGAACACTCGAAATGAAGTAGTCGCGGTCCACCACCATAAATCTCCAGGGGCTTCTTTTACCTCAAAATCACAATCGGCTATACATCTTTCAATGCAGCACGCTGTAAATTGCCTCAAAATCATTCAAGAGAACAGGTTCCCGTTTCAATGAACCGAACTTCCAATTTCCATATCCAAGGCCAACCGACACATAGTTGCATTGTGGAAACATGAGATTGTGGTATTTTTTTTAGAAATTTAGCGTAGCGACAAGACAAATCTTGGAACGGATCCCAAAGCGTTCTCTCACCGGCTTCTTTATATGCCCACAAAGGACGTAATAACCATATCAAACAGCATGTCCCTTTGCCACGCTGCATACATATAGGCTGCGCGAGGCTTTATTGTGTTTTAGAATAAGTGAAGAAATGCGTTTTGTTTCCGTCCGCTACGTGCCTCCCATGTCTAATGCGAGCTCTACGTCCGACGTATACATTGACGCGCTGACTAATCGACTCCTTTCTTTGCAGATACTTCTATCATATTCAGTTATTCATTCGGCACTCAGCAAAAGATAACACGAGGAATCCACTCGTCTAGTCCCAAACAAACAGCGAGCGCAATAAGATAATAGTGGTGTATCAACGCAATAAGAAGTCTCGGAATTCCAACTTTCAGTCCCATCAGGAGTCCATTTTCTCCGGAGTCATTCGCCGAGTGGGTCAGGCGGTGTATCAAATTGGTTTTGTTTTAAAATAGTTGCCAACATTGTTATAACTATGTAGACAGTAATTTGCGGTGAAATTATCTTGTCGTGTCTAAAAGATCGTCGGGGGTGATTCACATCACCATGCGTTTCGCTTTCGAAGGTATTAAGCTTCAGTTTTGTGTGGAACGCCACGTTTTCGGTCGTCACACAACATGTGTCAGGTAAATATGAGCCGAGACCTTTAGACGTGAGGGGCATGAGAACAGAGCAGGGCGGCCCGGTCCTCGTAATTTTCGAGTCCGTGTCCTTTGTGTGTCGACAGTCATTGTTATTAAAGTAATCACGGCCGCCCTCCATCATTCTCCAATCGAAACATTATGGGATATAAACAAAAGAAAGCAAGAGGAATTCAATGAAAAGCCATTATGTCGCAGTGGAGGGCACTTCAGCAACGCCTGTTGTCTCAATATTTTTCTTAGTGGATTGAGTTGAGGCGCTCTCTTGTTGGAAGTGCCGCGTGGAATTTTGAAGAGTCCTCCGATAATGTTCGATATTTACGGCCTTTGGATAATGTTATTTGAACGCTCGGGGACATTATTGAAAATGAATTGGAGAAAAAAAAACACTTAAGGGTTTAGAATATTAGCTTTGGATGCCCGATGCCGGTTAGTCGTTGTGATGAAAGTGGATTATAGACGGCGACTCTAAAAGGGGGATTTGATAACTGGTTTAAAAAGGATTTTTTATGAAGTAGCTTACAAAAGATATTAATTCGTGCGTTCATTTAATTCAATTTCATATTCTGGACAACAGCTCAAATATTTCATCATTTCGCTACTCAATAATCTTCAAATAAACGAAGTGCGCTTGCTTGTATGGAATAATCGACTTTTTGTTTTAATGTCCCAATCCTGAGCTATATCTACGTTTAGGCATACATTACGCCTGTCTCAAGTGTCCACGAAAGCGTTAAGGGATCGAGGATTCTATAAAGAGCGCAAGTGAATCCGCGAGCTAGACACTGTCGCATAATATAAAGACGTTTCTAACGACTTCCGTATGTATTGACTCCTCTATAATGGTGTGGGCACACGGTTAAAAATGTCCAAGAGAAATACCAATCATTCTGTGCAGCTGAAGAATGTTTAGTATACGCTTAATTATGTACTAAAGATTATTTCGATTGTGAAAAGGAATTCCGACTGTCAGCTGTTTTACTGTGGATTTAAAAAAGTTGTTTATTTTGGCGGCTATAATTAGAAACCTCGTAATTCCAGTTGGATATAAACTTTAAGAAAAGTTTAAGAAAAAAATGCTTAGGTTTCGACTTTAGCACAAGCGTGTTACATTGAAAATTAATAAAACATTAAAATGATTGACGACTAGGCCATCATGAAATCTTTGGTCAATTCCGGCTAAAATAATTTAGTACGTTCTTCAACAAAAGAGCAAAGATACTTTATTATTTACATTTACGGGTATCGTCGGTTTTGTAAAACTCTAACAATGAATGTAACCATTAAACATTTATTGCACTATGGAGTTACTTGTAGTAGCCTCAATTGCGAATCTAGTAAATATATAAATTGTGAAGAGTTGAGCAGGTATTAAAACTCGAGAGACAGACAAAAGAAAGGCATTTACAAATTTTATTACGTACCCTTTTTAATTTAATTTAAGCACTCTACCTGGTAGTACGTTAACACCGTAACGGATTTTACAGGCGGCTATTGCTTTGCTAAATAAGCAACTTTATTACGGCCAAATACCAATTGAAAAGGCTTTTTTTCTTACACGCAAAGAAGTCGCTGACTAAGTAGACTTGTGTTCTATTGTGAGGTACGTGAGTAAATATTTGTCATTGGAATATCACAGCTTATTGTTTTATATCATGACTTGCTTTATTTGACAGGGACGGGCGTACATTTGATCGATCGGTCGGTTGCCGCCACCGCCGCCGCCGACGTTCCTTCCAAGCACCTTTTCTTGGTAAGGCAGTGCTCCGCTTGCAGCATTCCATTTTTGAACACATACACTTTTTACCTTTATTGATATTAATGACGCCGAAACACTTATGCGCGGTGCTTTTATAACTTCTTTAAGTCATATAACACCGAAAAACATGATGGTGCATGCGTTGTACTGGTGCTGTACCTGAATTTCACGTTGAGAGGTAGCATCCGTTATTAAAGTAATTTTATAATGTTAACTTACGCCAATATTTCCTACAGGATGAACAAACCGCTTCGAAACTATGGGCTCGTAGCAACTATTATGTGAAACACTAGCTTGGCTAGGTGACCTGTAAGTAGGCAGTAGCCGAGTTAGAGACAATCTAACAGTTCAGCTGACGGGGTCAGATGACGTCACTCAAATCAAGGAGATATCAGCACTCGAGCTAGACCAATTGATACGATTCTATCGATTAACACATTGAAGGACAATGAAATAGATACAATATTATTTTTATTGTTATGACGGCTAATAGACGTGGACTCCGCCAATGCGTTAAGAAACTTACAGAAGAGGTAATGGAGAACGATAAAAAATATAGTCTATCACTCAATAATGCTTTACGTTATTCTAAGCGTAAAGCTATGTATAATAAACATATATATATATATATATTATACATGCATGTAATAGTCCAAGCCACCCGAAAATGTCTTATACGATGTATTTGAAGAATACAGCTTAATACAGCTTGCGGAAAGTTATCGCACAGCATACTATAGCATTCCTAAGAAAATGTATGAAAAGCATGTATTAATACAATGAGGACGCCTATTATGTGCCCGCCCTTGTGGGAATCTGGTAGGCACAATCCTACATTGTTATTGCTGGCAACCGCATCATCTTAAAAATATGTACATGCAAAATAAAATGCTAAACAAACTGTCCATAAATATGTCAGCCTCGTAGACGTAAAACTTCCATAGTACTTGGCTAGATATTTTTTGCATAACTGTTCCGCTAAGCTCTCCCGGCCATATAAGATGTTCCTTATAGTTTCTTTACAAAGTTACCACAAGAACGCCTTGGGCTACTAAATGCTACTATAGACATAAAACAGAATGCTTTTTGTGTCTTCACTTAAGTTTACATACCCACATAATGGACTTTATGGCGGCGTGTATAAAGGCGGTATTCCGTCGAGTGGTTTTATTCAAACCACACTCAATTTGTTAGGGTGAGTTTACTCAGGACCCAAAGTGCAATGTCGGGGCAAACATAAGGCTTTGTCCCGCTCATGGAAAGTATAAATATTGGACCTTCCTTTGCTTCGTAGAAAAATGCGCTTAGACAACAGTCACTTGTGTACGGTATTCGTTATTAGAATTAAGGAGCGGCTGCGTTCAAAAGTCGAGTCTTTTGTCGACGGTCAGTGTGTAATGTGTTGCTCAAATTTGGTCACGTTTTGATTGGAGCCGGCGACGACGTTGGTGGTGCTCTCGATTTACAATTCAATCGGACGCCTATCTCTTTTTCTATGCGTACACATGAACGAGATAGTCATACACAATAATAAAACAATCTATTGGATGTTTGTGCTCGAATCGGGACGGGAATTCTTTATAGAATCCGTTATACAAAATTGATCGGACATCGAATTTTAGAGTAATGCCGACGCCGATGTTTGTTTAACGCGCCAACTGAAAGCGTTTTTATGTTGTTAATTGTTTGAGTGTATTTTAATGTAGCTACTGTTTGAGAATAGTTTTTTTTTGTTGGATGAATGTTAAAGACAATTTGATGCATCCCGTCTCCATTCATCTAAGCAAACAAAGCTTACGTCTGTGTCTAATATAAGAATGCTTCTGGCCTACAGTTATTAAAGTGAAAAAGGAAGAAGTAAATCCCTAAAATGTTTAATGTGTTTGTAAAGAGCTATTGTCTGATCCATTAAATAAATCGTCAGTCATTTGTTATAGTCTGTTTGTTGGCCGCACAGATTATAATTTGATGCCAAGGAGTTATGGATGAGTATGTATGTAAGTAATTATACTTTTCTATCTAGGTATGTCTTAAAGAAATGTACCAGGTATTTTAGTGCATATCATTTTGAATGCAATCCTATTTAATAATATATTTGAAATGTGTGTATGTTTGTTATTCACGGAAAAAATGTTAAACCGGCTTCGACGAAACTTGGTAGAGAGATAGGTTTAATGCATTAATTCCCAAATTATCACGGCAACAGATTCAAAGTAATAAACCACGTGAAACACCGCAGGGCACAGCTAATCTTACCATAATTTGTTTTGAATATTCGTCAAATGATTTCTTCTCTAATAAATATTTTGTTTCAACTCAGCTCATAATCAGCTGACCGCATTTGTATGGGAGGTATTTTTTTTTGTTGCCATGGACACCTGCTGAAATGCACTCAGTAGGACCTACAGCAACAGGACTTCGGCTTAAAAGACAATTTCACAACCTGTATATGATGATGCAGCCATGACCGCTACTGTACTGAATAAAGAGGCCTGCGAACTAGGTTTCCAGAATAACAAAGGTCACGATAGTTTCTCAGGTTCAATATCAAACAGAATGTACCTGGACAGGTATCTAGATATAATAATACCGAGATGTTAATACTGCGGTGATGGTAAACCGCAACGTACTTCTTAGCCAACATCAGTTTCACAAAAACACCTTCGCAAATAATCCTGACTTCGTAACAAGTTACTAAAAACCGATGACCAGTTTATATCGGTGTTGTGTACAAAGAAATGTTCCTTGATAGTAAGTTTTCCTTCATGCAAACAAGAATTCTCGGACTGTCATTACCTACTTTAATGTAAATTCTCGGTAAATTAAATTAAAAATAATATTCCGGGACAATTCATATACGGTCAGCTGATTTCTAACTAGGATACCCTGCACTGTATGGGTACCAGAGACTTATATACATCCATATACTTTTTTAAAGTTATAAGTATGTACCAGTACATAGATAGACTGAACACCCAAACGCATACAAGCAACATTCAAACAACAACAATACGAGTACATATTAAAAAAATAACGTTGCCGTCCGCCAAGCAACAGATTTTGATGCGGTTTTCTTTAATATATAAAGTAGTTGTATAGGCCGGTTAATATTGTTAAATAATTTGGGAAAAAACAACGTGTGCCGTGTCACCTAGTATAAATATGAGACGTAACACGCTTGATGAACCGTGTGCTTAATTTTTTGTTTTTTACGTACCTCTGCTAACCCCGCTTTGGTATTAAAAGGCGTGAAGTGTATTTTTTACACATTCTGTAAGATAATTTAATGTTCGTTCAGAGGACAAACCGCGGGGCGTCTACTTTAAAATATAACCTGTAATATTTTTCACTTCGTCTTTCTTTTTTATTCCCTTTTCTTAATATTATGTACGTTCATAGATATGACGTCACGAACATTTCTGCTAGAATGTATTTTAGACAGTTTTTATGCAATCGAATCTGTCAAGGTGCTGTGGCCTACATCAAAGTATGTAATAGAGAGAGAGCTGAATCTCTGCCTATTCCTAAAGGTGCTGATAGACTTGAGTGTTAACGGACAGCAGAACATCCA
This sequence comes from Conopomorpha cramerella, assembly GCA_012932125.1. Taxonomy (NCBI): domain Eukaryota; kingdom Metazoa; phylum Arthropoda; class Insecta; order Lepidoptera; family Gracillariidae; genus Conopomorpha; species Conopomorpha cramerella. The sequence goes on from SJJU01000227.1 coordinate 74,516, forward strand.
GCATTCGCCGTTTTTATATTTGTCAAACAGAACGCTACGATGCTCTCGTATTTTCTTGTGATGTAGCATTCGCAAGAATGCTCTATATAAGTGGAAGCTGAAGTCTATCGGAACCTTTAAGATGTTTAAAGCCGGGTCCAGATGCGTGTAACATGTATTGTAATGCACTGTGTAATGTAACACAAATTCTAGGTGTGAGCGTAGTGGCGTCCACATGTAGAATTCGTGTTACATTACACCGTGGGATTAAACTCGTCTGGACCCGGTATAAGATATTTAAGTGCCTTGCTTCTTATCTTTCTTTTAAATAAGCCAAGTATATTATAGGCGGTTTATCGCGTAGTCTATTAAAGTTCAGTAGGTTATCGATATCTGCATAGATTACCTGTTTCGCCCTGTACATATGGGTAAGGCATAAACGGTGGTATTAAAGAGCAATACCGGAAGTGAACAGGTTTGGGGTCATAACATGTAAATGTAATCCGGAAATTATGCACATTATTTCTCCGGCTAGGATAATGTTATTTTATTATTAAGGAACCGGTATATAATTTAGCCAATGGCATTTAGATAAGAATATTTTAAAATTTGCCGTATGGTGACGGCGTATAGAATACATGTGACACGCGCCAGCCCAACTTTTTCCGTCGTGGGGGTCGTAAGAGGCGACCGAGAGAACTCTCCAGAGGACATAACAACGTGTTGACGGGCAGCAGCGCTTTCTGTGAGTTAAACCATAACACCACTGCGATCGCCCATCCCCCTGCCAAGCGTGGCGATTATTGGAATTTCCCCTCTAATCATTATGGAAATCATTGTGGGAGACACTCGTTCAGCAGTAGACGTCATGTGGCGAATGATGATGATTTTAAAAATATATCTTTAAATAAAAGCAACAACTTACAACGCCTAACCCGCTTTGGGATTAAAATACACACACGAACACTCCACGCTTTTATTCCAAAGGCAAAGTTTCACAAATCGTATTGATCCATATGTAATAGGTGGTGATCCCATCGCCATTATCACATACATTGTGTTTTGGAATATTCATTACGATGTTTTCTTTCATCGTATGAGCGTTGCGTAGTGTACATAGGCTCTGAAAAAGAGACCCAATGGCGTACACCTAGTACATCCGGTGTCTAAGACGAAGACTAACCACGACCCACGACCGAAGAGTTGCGAGTCTAAGTTAAGTTTATTCTGCTTTTAGAATATTAGGACTTTAGACACTGTCTGTCATTTTCAACCGAAGGAAAAAAGGCCTAGTGGATGTATACTGCGTGTAAAAGGAGCAATGGTCTCAGAAACGTTGCTGGGTTCGTTAATATGGACAATTTTTACTAAGATGACAATGCGAAGAAATATTTTTTTTTGTCTCCATACAAAATATATATTTTATTTACTGCCCCGGGAGATGGCACTTTGTATGGAGATGAAAAACATATTTTTGCGTTTTCCCGCATTGTCGCCATTGTAAAAGTTGTTCATATTGATGAGGCCAACAAAGTTTCTAAGACCTTTGCTCCTATTACACGCAGTGTATACATCCATTAGGAGACAGACGCTTAGTGAGTGTGTTAGTTTTTTTTTATGAGGAACAAAGTAAGGTATAAAACACTACAAAGTAACGACAATGTGCCTTTGTAAACTATTACTGCGTGTTTGATTTACTTTCATTCTTCTAATAATACAATTTAGTAACACAGCGTGTAAGATACTTATAAAGAAGCCTCTTACGGTGAGGTTATGATCATCTTCTCGGCCAATGATTTATTTAGGAAGCCCCATTAATAACTTTATGAAGGTGATTACGCGCCGCATTTAAATTTTATGCGTTGCTAATAAAATAAGTGAAAATAACATGCACTGGAATTTTGTTGCTATTACTTGGGTGGTTGGCCCTTTCATCTTGCATAAAGACGCTAAATGGTTGAATTGTTATCACTTTTGCTGGTAGGGTGGACATGATTCGTGTATTTTATAAAATCTAATATGTAAAATTTCCGTGTCACAATGTTAGTCCAACGAAACGGCTTTACCGATTTCTACCAAATTTTATATGCGTATTCAGTAGGTCTTAGAATCGGCTAATATCTATTTTTTATGCATCTACCAGTTGTATTTCTCCCAATACACGGGGTACAATGTTTTTTTTATTATATATAATTATTATGGCAAAACATTTTTTTCCAGGGACAGCTAGCTGTAAATTTCTGTTTTGATAATTTGATTAGTGTTCACGAGTAATTAAAAAAGTTGAAAAGTAATGGTAATATTCAATAGACATACATTTGTCAGAAAAATACTCACATTCCATAAAACATTTTTACCTTTAGTTATAGATAACACCCCGCAATAAGCATAGAAAGTATTCTCACTCTCTCACAACTCACTTCAGGTCGGTAAATATGAAAATTCTCTTAATCAAATCTTTCATGTCTATATCTATCTCTCTGTCACCTAGCCGCCCAAATATTATAAGACTACGCCACATAAATAAATAACTACAAACTTTTATAGTTACTGTTCAAAATAAGAATCTCAATATAGGGCGAACCTTATAGTCACTGTACAGCATAGTCCAGAAGCGCGAAGAATATCGCGGCCATAAACCGCTGGCTCGGATCCCTCTCAAACAGCTCCCATTCACACTAACATTTGAAAATATTTAATCTTCCTACTCACCGACCAAGGGAATTATGGTGGCATTATTTGTGTGGGCGTTTTACAGATATTGGTTCTTTTTTTTCTACCGAATGTTTTGTCGGCGTGTGACGAAATATAGGTAAGGTTTATTTGTCACACCGTAATCTAAGTAGTAATCTGATTCCCTTTACGATTGGGCGAAGTGTGAAGTTTGTCACTTCCGACAGCGTATTTGTATTTTGTTCGGGTTATATCTATTTGTGGTATAAAATGTACAGGATTCCTACTGTAAGTCACACGATTCCTTCTCTGCCCGCATTTGGACTAAGACACGTTTAATTGAAACAATTTCTGTATGATAATATCGCGAATATGGACATTCATACTCTTCACCTGACTTAAAACTACATAAACATTTTTTTACATAAACATTAATTGGTTGAACCGAACCCGTGAACGTCGTCCTTGCTTCGCTCCAATGCCCATCCCGGTAGTCAAAGGTGAAATATATACTAACCAGTTGACCAATAAACCCGTTATCACTTCTACAAAGGTCTACTAAACCACTTATTCCGTATATGACGTGCGACTGGCAAATTAGGTTAAGTTTAACTTTAAATCACTGGAAATTGCCGACGTTAGTTATGTTTAAAAATTTCAAGACAATTATTATGAACAAACTAACCTCCAACCCTTTAATTTAAATCGCTAAAATTTACTTGAACTAAAAAAATCTGTCGAAATTCCATTATGGAACGAAAATTAAAAAGCACGTTTTCAGAAGAAAAAAAAAAAGAATATTTGAGTGAAACCGCGTTAATTTAAAAGTCTTAAATATATCACTCGACGACGAAAAGTATCGGCCGTTGTTACCAAAACCGAAGTGACATTATGACGTGTGTGTGTGGCCAACATTAGCTAACATTCTTTATTCCATACCAAACATATACTTTATTATTAAGTCGGAATATCGGGTTTCATTTGGCGTCGATGACACCATTTAAGCTACGAAAAGAATAATTCTTCTTAGCTCGTGTTTATCAAGTAATTTGCATATAAAATCACTGACAGCCAATCTTCTTGACAATAAAAATGTGTCTTTTTGCTACACAATATAGGAAACCTGATTCTGACGTTTACGCCTTTTTCAAACTCGGGCGGTTAGTTTGCCGGCGCCAAATTAAAGTGAATCGTTGTTGTTTAATGAAGAGAAATAAAACGTAATATACAGGACTCCGATACAGTTGGTAGGTAAATGTGGTTTCCGTTATTTTTTTTTACAATATTATAATACGTTGTAGATTCAATAAGGCCGATCAACATTTCAAAAATAAAAAATACTGAAAACACATTTTCCTACCAACTGTTTCGGGGTCCTTTTATCGGAGGTTCATTTTAAAAAGTTTATATCGCACACGAACAATTAAATACATATGCGTACTTACTACATGTGATAGGAAATAATTGTAGGTAGAGACTAAGTCAGCCAACTGTTATGATCCTGGCACAGGTTCACTCTTCTTTTGTTTAAGACTAGTGACGACACCGCGGTTTTATTCGTGTAGTTTTATTATTTTATATGATTAATAATAATTTTATATTCAAGAAATAAACACTGGTACACATGGCATGATAGGTTATGAAAAAAAATATCCTTCTTAAGTTAAACATCCTTTATTTACTAAGTTTTAGAGCCAAGTAACGTTCTATGAATGAATTTTTAAAACCCTTACCCTTTTCTTATCTCACATAAACATCATGAAAAGCAACCCTATGCAAAATTGCACAGCTGTCAAGGGTCAAGAGTTTGGGCTGGGCGTTGATGAGTTAATGATGAATTAATCAATCAGGATATATATAGTATATAAAACTCTATAGATGTTACCAATGTGTGAAATGTAAGGTCAAAAAAGTGGTCTATCGGTTTGGATGATATTTCGTATGTCACTAAAACATACATAACGGAGATTCGCTATATTATGACAAGTAAAAAAATAATCTAAACGTCTAATGACATTCATAAAAAATTCCAACCTCACCGTTGATCAAATGCTTGGCGACATATACATTTCTTTCGCCAATAACCATTCGTTCATTCTTTCCAGGGTCAACTACTTATTAATTTGCTTTTCATAGTACTTTATTCCTGAAAGTTTGAAAGAAGTTGTAGTGACCAAGATTGAAAAGGGAATGTTCATCTTCATATGTTTTACCATATGGTAAGGACGGATGAAAGTCGATTAACGAAAGAGATTTATGTCGGTGAGAAGACGTCTTTCCCCCAAAAGGATATATCATACATTACTAAATCTACCAGATCGGAGTGGCGTGAAAAGTACTCGAAACCGAAGATCAAGTGTGAAAGGGGTATGTCAGGACAGTGCCAAAGAGAGATCTGTAATCTCTGCCTACTCCTCTGGGTGACAGGCGTGCAGTGTATGTACCTATACTCATTCCTCAAATCATGATTACTTTAAACATAAATCAAAGATCATATTTCTAGTATGTACACAGTCTTTAATCTCCTTTCCTCTTTCCTTTTAGTGTCAATTTAAGATGTTTGAATCACAACGGTAACTTAATAATAAGTACTATTCGAAGTTGACGTTGTCTTGCCGTGTTACGCGGATTTCGTCGTATTTTATGAGTCAATTCTATTCTATTATGGTCAAATTAAGATAAAAACTGAAATGTGTGTGGGCAACATTAGAAAACATAGATTTTTTGGAAATATTTGCATAATGATTCAAATGTTTCATTACATCGTCGGTGTGAAATTATCTAAGTTAATCAGTATTATGTGTCTTTGATAAAAAACGTATAGATAAGTCAACATGGTTTTTTTCAATATAATTTCTGAAGCGTAAACCTTAAAACGTAAGTACTATTTACTGACCCGGTTTAAAGTTTCTAGTTATTAAGAAATGGAATAAGTACCAGACCACAACACCGCTGCGATCGCCAAACTACGAAGAAATGGAACAAATTATACTCATTCAAGAAAATATTAGGTATTATTTGTAACGATTTTTTTTTCATGGATGTATGAAAAACAATCCTTGGATTCGAATAAAATTATTCGTGTATCAAAATAATGTCTACAACATACCAAAATGATTTTCTTGAAGACTTTAATACGCAGTCATTTTAAAAGCTTTAAATAAGCAATGTTTTTTAAAATAGATTCCCCAAAAGCGTAAGCGACATGGTTCTAAAATGACGTCATTCCAGCGAAAACCTGCTCATTAGAATATTGCTCATATAAGATATTTGTTTTTGATAAGATAATAATGAAAATTAATAAGACTTCAATACGATGAGCACTTAATCAATTTTTATATTATTTTAGAAGTTGTTATAAAATCTTTTTTGTATTTCCTTTTAAAGGGAACTAAAACCTTTCCACTAATCTCATACTACATGTATGGGAGTGATTAATTTCGTGTTACGTGCTTTCCATAGCGGTTTCCAGTTTTTTGATATCAGTAATTAGTTACGGAATAATCGTCTGGATACACTTACATGTACACGCTGTATATATGTACAAGATAGAAACAATAAGAGGCACACAGACATAGACACAGTATCTGGTTAGTGGTAGTCAGAATCAAACACTCTACAAGTGTTGTATTGAACATGCTCACACTCTACAAGTGTTTGGTTCCGACTACCTTATAAGGTAATTTTCTGAGTATTCATGTTAAAGGATAAAAAACTAATGCAACAAACCATCGATTTCATCGGAATTCGCTGTAAAGTTTAACTTCATTAATTTTGTAATTATGACTACTAGCTGTGATTCATCGTCTTAGTTTATCTGATCTTTGGTAGAACGTATCATTGTGGTAGGTTAAGACCAAGTAAAAAAGTCCTTTAACGCACGCAAACACTTGAGGTTGCGCGTTGATGTCTTTTCTTTGTGCGAACGTGCAATGTGCCTAATCCTTCATCTCAACATAAATTCCCGCCTTTTCCTCATCAGTTTGTGGTATCGTAAAATATTAATTTCGTAAGCTAATTAATGAAGAATGCTTTGAAAACGATAAAAAACAGATTCTTCACATGGAGTAAAGAAATAGAATGACTTTTGACATTTCTTTTTTTATCCACGTCTCCTGTGATGTTGTCTTTGGGGGATTTTGTATACTTTGAAGATTACGTCGGTGACTGCGCGTGTGTCGAATGTTGACATTTTTAAGATACGTAAATGCAGCTGCCGCCCGTCTTTTAGTATCTCATGGTCTTAGTAAGTGATAATTTTGGAATTACACAATTTACCTTTCTATTTTCCTACATCGACGTATTGAAATGTCCGTTTCCAATAACGTATTACTCAAGTCACTAAAATATGAAATCACTAGCTGTCCCGGAAAACATTTGTTTGTCATGGGAAGACCTGTATTGGAAGATTTACAGCTGATAGGAAAAAATATTTATTCATCTTTTAAACCTTCTCTGGACTTCCACGAATAATTCAAAACTAACATGAACTGATTAGGCAAAAATGGTCAGTTCGTTCTTGATTTTTTGCGAGAATAACAAACAGCTGATCATTTTTAAAGTACAGTAAAATGGGACGATTTGGAAAACAATTGGTCATTTGGAATTTTCGTATCCGACATTTGAAGTTCATTAATGAGATTTGCTGTATATATTGAACAAGCTGACCCGACAAAGCATGTTTTGCCATATAAGTTATTAACAGTGTTTCTCTGCTATTGTATGAATGCATTATACAGTATACACTTTCCTCAAGTATCACTATCGCATCATACTCTGTTGTGTAGTTTTAAAGAGCTAAGCATACAAAGGGATAGACAGCGGAGGCGACTTTTTATACTATGTGATTCAATAATCATAAAACTACCTTTGCCAGATGAACTTGTGTTTAATTAAAATTTCTCATTTTAATCGAGGAAATAAGTTTTATACTTGTGTATACTTGCATCAACGTTTGTGTTCTTCTATATTTATAGGTTCTAGGTTCTCACGCTTTTTTCTTCAAAAGGTACAAAGGCAAGCAAACGCCTATATATGACGAAGTGTTTGATTGTAACTGTTAACTGTGTTTGCCACTGATACCTCCTTTTGATGACAAAGTAAGAAACGCTACACAATAGCCTTAGAATACTTTTTAACACGCATTTTTTTCGATAAATACGGATGAAATAAAGTTTGTTTAAAATGTTTCTTCAAGGACAGTAAGGTCTGTACATATTTAAAAATATTCATGAAGTCTCTGCGTCTAAAGTTAAACCATTAGGAAGAAACGCAAAAAAAAACGTTATGACATTTACCTTACTGACATTTTCAAGTGACAACTGTCAAGAGTGTCAAATTTGTTTAAGAATATTTTATTCTGATTCTGTAAGCACGAGTTTCAACATTAAATTGAGTCACTACAATAAATAAACAAAATTATCGATAAAATTATAATTACTTCTTTAGAAGTGGAGAAACTTGTACACTATGTTTAATAAGTCTATTAACAGCCTTTAAACGGATAGAACGTATTTAGTATGTTTTAAACTGTGCCTATTGTAGGTGGTATAAATCGTTTTCGCAGCTAGACGTCCAATTCGACCATTGTGCTTGCTTTAGCTGGTGCTACTCTAACCACCCCAGCTCCTCGAGGAACGGTAAGAAACAAAAGCTACAATTCTACACAGTAATATTCATATAAACCTTATTGGAGAGTAACAGAACGTCATAATTATCATCCTATATCAATCCACTGTTGGAAATAGGCCTCTCCAATGGTACAGAACCTACGAAGACATTTATTATAAGATCATATTCGAAATAAGCGAATCTATTGTGCCGCGCTGGTCTCAGAATAAAAATAATGATCATCATTATGTTAGAACATTCGATGATCACTGCTGTACATAGGTCTTCATAATGATCGGTCTTATTATAGAAAACGGAATCAAAATCCTTTCCGAAAAAAATGCATAGTATAAAATATAGTTGACTATAATGTTTTTCATGAGACCAAAAAGGATTTTTTTAAATTTTTACTTAGAGGGAGTAAAAAGGGGGGTGTGGCTTTTATATAATAGTAGGGAAGCACTATTAATTATGCATATTGCCAAAACAACGAATGTTTATTGGCAAAACAATGTTGGCCGGGAGTTAATAATAAAATAATAATTGAGACTGAAAATAAATTGCTTTTCTCAAATTCGATACGGTGGTGCGTCTACTGTTAGACGACACGGTTTTGTAATTTGAACTAAGCTTCAACATTATTTTCCTCTTACTCTTTTGTTTGACTTTTGTCTGCGCATTCAGTACAGTCAGAAGTAAAGACGGGGTTACATGTTATTATTTTATGAAGGTATTAAAAATTAAAAACAAATGGAGATCTGTAGTCTCTGCCTACCCCTCTGGGAGACAGGCGTGAAGTGTATGTATTAAAAATGTTTGCAAGTTCGAATTGTTTCATAATCATAATAATAATCAATCATTATATATGTATATTGTGTTACAAATGTATTTTTTACATCAATACACATATTACTTTTTTCCATTCCCGAAGTTTCGAAGTTCCGAGCTTTACCTACCTAATCCACTGTCTTGCCTAATAATATTATAGATACGAGAATTTGACTGCACACGAAAAAGGCTAAAACTACTACGTTCATGTAACTTTACAATATTATAAGCTTTCACATAAGTGTACATCTAGGCTACTATTTACCCCTAAAATACAATGGGATAAAATCAACCGCATGTTACAAATAAATAAAGCATCCGGAGACATTTTTACGCACGATCTTCTGCACGAGCTGACCACAAACAAGGATAACCTGTATTATGGGTGCCAGAGATTGATATACTTATATAAATACTGTTAAATACAAAACTAGATATAAAATACCCAGACACACACGACAAATCCCTTATGTAAAGCATTATGTCGGCGGCGGCAATCGAACCCGCGATCGTCGCGTCGTCGTTCTCGAGGCCTATGCCCTGAACAGCTAGTCCAAATCGGCCGTTACAGCTAGTATTAAATAAGTATGTAGGTAACTAGGTAGTATGTACTTTTATACAGAAATATGCAAAATTTATTTAAGAGGAACATACATACATAGGTACGTACGTACGAACATACATACGTACTCACGCTTCATGCCTGTTTCCCAGAGGGTTAAGGACAGACAATAGAACTAAATAAATTTCTTAATTACAGAACTTATTTTGTTTTACAATTATTTTCCGGAGATATCATTTCAACCGTCAATAACCTTTGCTACTTATTTCCTCAATTACTGGTGTTATAAAATTTAATAAAATATATTTTACTGTTTTATAATGATTCCCACTATTTTGTTCTGATTGCCTACATCATACCATAAACTTTCTACAGCCTTTTTTAATCGTTGCCAGTAATCATAGAATAGGTAGTCAGAGAGACATGCAGTTGTCAAATGAATCAATCAAAATACACTTTACTACCTTTGTTCTTCCATGTTGTTATATACTAGTGTTTCCATGTTGGTATACCTACATACATATGTATGAATTATACATCTAAACGTTCCTCTAAAATCAGTCCAGCTATTAACGAAAATCGCATCAAAATCAGATGTGTAGTTTTTAGATTAATTTATACAAGTATGTGTTTAAAAAGAAGAAAAAAGGTTATTTAATGAAGTAACGTACTTAACATGGACTGAAGGCAATGTGTGTGTTGTGAAATATTTAAACATACATAGGGACAGACAGCGGGAGGCGACTTTGGTTTATATTACGTATTGATTAACTTAGAGTAACAGTGTAACATAAAATAAATTAACATTGAAACAACACTGGACGATTGTCAAGAGAATGCATAAGAACTGGCAAGAAATTCCTTGTACAAATTTGCAATCAGGAGTTTTCTTTAAAAAATAATAATTAGAAGAATGAGTCCTAAGACGAATGATCATAGAATAAAGTAGTTGCATCTCTTTCGTTTTCAATGATGACATGAATCTTTGACATATTGCTTTTTTTAGAAAACTCCTCATTGTCATTCAATACATTTTGAACCTTGTCGAAGATACACTGAAAATCGTACCAATAAATAGATATAAAACATTTAAGCACATTTCTGCACGTCCTAAATGGAAATGTCGGCGCCTGCAATCGAAATACTTAATCAAATCTAGTAGCGTTCGTCGAGTTCCACGCATTTTACTTTTCAAACACAAGCAACTCCATAAAACAAGCCGGGATTGCGAGGATTCCTATAGGAAATTACGAATTAATTACTCAATCATTTATGCGTGTAGGATCAGGCTAAAGGCTAAAATCGGTCGGCGGGAGCGTCCCGTCGCCGCATCTATAATGAATTCCCAACAAAAACTTAATTAAACATTGTATCTTGCGTGTTCGAAGGAAATGAACTCATTCTTTGGGACTTGACTGGCGGCCGACTGACGGCCAGTCATTACAGATAACGACCAGACATACGCGACCTCTATTTTTCTTAAACGTAAATATTAAAATGTATCAATGGCGGAAGATCGTTTTAAAATGGTCGTATCATTCAAGTTCAGGAAATTTCGTATACGACGGTGACATGCCGTAGATATTTATAAACTAATTATTAATTATTACCTTAAGTGATGCGCTTGTCTGCTCTCGAGAAATTTTGTTATACAGATTAAGTTACGCGCTGTTGCATCAGTTTCGGGTTATAATTGTAAGTATAACCTGACCGAAAATTATGCACCTTTCCATAATGTTCATCTATTCTTACTGTAAAGAGAAAACATTCGTATTGTTGAATGTATGGTTGTTAGGAATAAACACAATAAGTAGTATATAGATTTCTACACTATCCCCGTGTGACATAGGATACTTGTACTATATTGAAAGAAAAAAAAATTATAACAATGAAAACTACAATAATGTAACAAAATATACATACAAAGCTTCTGGCTTGTCTTCCACAGAGGTGGGCAGAGACAATAGACAAAAACAGTTGCAAAAAAACTGCAACTTTTCAAATATAAATATTCAACTTACTCGTAATCTGTGTAAAGTGTACAAATGGACGAAGAATAAAAAGGCAACAAGTAGAGGTACTTCATCATGTGATGGACTCAACTTGATAATAGTAAGCTGCAACAGAAGTGATGTGCCGGGAAATGGGCCGCAAACACGCGACACTAAAGTTCAACTTTAATTAAATAAGGAGCATAAAAAAACATTCAATGTTGTATTCTGAGCACAGACTATCTGTTGCTGAATGATATTGATCTATGACATTAATTGAAATAAGGCTGATTAAAAATGTATTAAAAAACTTAAAATTACGTGTTCCGTTCTCGTTCATGACTTAAACAGTGTAAATAAATGATACTATATCTACTTTTTCAAATATTTCTACAGCGGCGGGTTATTCTGGGACCTATATAGACTTTTGGCCTATTTACTATTCATAAATATCATTACAATATGGCAATTGCATCACACAACACATTAGTCTATTTTTTAATTACACGGGCCAATTTGTTAGTTCCTGCCACTGTAAACTGAAAATTGAATATAAAAAGTTAGAGATCTCCATCTCGTATAATATATAAAATTTATATTTCAAACACAACAACGTACGCAACAACAACACCATCGGATTAGTTCCCATCTTCCGGGTCTTAAGAGTAACCATGCTTTGGAGGTTTCTTTTTACCCCAGTAGAGGTTACTAGCGTGAGTTTATGTACGGAATAGAGTCCGCCTTCATTCACCTGTATAAATAAGGTGACAATTCACGGAAGCAATATTCTGCTACATTTAAAAAAAAATTAATGTCATTAAATTCCATCAAGTCGTTTTTGAGTTGTAAGCGGGGAAGACAGGCAGGTTTATTAAAAACATCTTTTTGTCAGAAGATACAATTTTAACGGAAAAAAAATCTGTACGCTTTCGGCTATATTTCAATTATAGCATAAATAATAATAATATGATATAGACTTCACGCTTTTTAATGCCATTGCGAGGTAGACAGAGGCGTTTGCTAAGCAAACGCCCACAGTTCACAAGTATCCGACCAACTGGACACAAGACACAAGAAATATAATTTATTTGTTTATTGTTTTTTAATGTATAATAAGGTTACCAGTTAAGAGGTCAAGCCACTGTTACTGCTAGTCTAGTAATCATGGATTGTTATTCAGTTCTTTATTGCATAAATTTATGACCCTTGTTCTAGTTCACCTTATGCGGAATTGTTAACGTTTACATTTATTTAAGAAATCTCGGTCATAATATTGTTTTGAGGTGGTCAATTTCTAAACGCTTTAGTACTTCGAAGGGGTTGTTAAACCTACCTACAGATTAAAGTCAGTCCAGCGGTTCAATTCTCGTATTCTGTCCTTTCAACGAGGCTTTCTCTAGAAACGTCAGAAACGTCGTTTACGCGAAGGACCCAGATACTTGTCTCACTGATTAGAATATAAACCCGCGAGCAAAATTTTCCGGTCACACATAATTTTGTGTACACAACACACACATCTCTCGATCGATCATTGCTAGTTGAGTAAAATAACTGTTTTTAACCGACTTCAAAAAGAAGGAGTTTCTCAATTCATCCGTTTTTTCCATATTTGTTATTTTAGAACTTTTGATTGGGTGAACCGAATTAGATAATTCTTTTTTTATTTAAAAGCTGATACGTCCCGTTTGGTCTCATTTAAATTTGGTTCAGTTCCGATAATGGAATCCATGAAAAAACACAAATCTGTCATATTTTGTTGGTTGAAGTCGGCTTTTTTTTCTAAGAAGTTATTTCAAAACAATAAAATAGTGAAAAGGAGAGTTGTAAAGTATTGTTGCCTTGTATTAAATATTAATACTTTCAGAATTATATAATTTATTGAAGTTTTATATATGGAGCGTCTGTGGTCTAGTTGGTCGGATACTTGTTTTGCAATCCGGAGGTCGCGGGTTCGAATCCCACTACTGGACGAGTACTAATGGGATTTTTTTTAATAGCCTATGTACGTAGAGAAACGCTCGTACGGTGAAGGACAACATCGTGATGAAACCCGCACACCACAAGGTGTGTGAACCCTATAATGATGCGATGGACTCACCCCCTGCCAAGTTGGGTTAAATACGCTTAATGAACCGTGGGCATTTGATTAGCAAGTGCCTCTGCCTACCCCACTTTGGGATTAAAAGGCGTAGTTTCATATATGTATGACTCCTATTTTTTTGGCACAAGTGTTGACGGGCCCATTGGAGTAGTGGTCAGCAAGTCTGCCTCTATTCGTAAAGTCGAGGGTTCGATTCCCACCGCTGACAGGTACTTAGGTTATGAGCTTTTAAGTACTTATTGGATGTGTCTGGGTGTTTTATACACATAAGTATGTATTTAAAAAAAAAAATAGTTTCGTTGGCTGAATTTCATATCAAAAATGTTTTAGCCACTTAACATGGGATGAAGGAAATGTGTGTGTTGTTGCAAAATATTCATATTTATTTATAGTGTGCAATCTTAGTAGACAATTTGTCTGTTACTGGCTACTTTAGACTTCCATCTCACTGTCGTTATCATTGACACGACAAATGCATCTTAGCTTATCTGAACTACTCTTCTGTCCTTTACAATGTATTACTCAATCAAGTTAATTCCATAGACATGCGCGTGCGTCATTATACATGCAAATGCAAATGGAGAAACGTCGCTTGTTTATTTACCTCATCAGTCCTTATCTTTTTATTGATAACTTTTATCTGACCTGTGACAAAATAGAAAAAAAAAACTTAATTATGCACTGTTAAGTAACATCTTCATTTTGTTGCCGTTGCGTTCATTTTATCAATGAACCATTGAGTGGGAATGTATAAAAAAAAACTATCACGAATTACTTACGTTATAACTATTCATAGGAGATTAAATCGGTTTAATACCACAGTAATTAAGCGTCTGCCAAGCAAACTTCTCATAATTTGATACCGATCAACGCTCTAATGCAATTTTGATTCGCTTACACTATACATTGATGTTGATTATCAGGTAGTTAGTTACCTATCTAGCGCTTAAATTGCCAAATTGCGAGTTACAACAATAAAAAAAACTATATGAACGTGGTTAAAAAGTTTCATAACTTTTTGCTCATCTTTAAGTGCTCTATGGGAATATATAGCGCTATTATGTACTTGGCTAATGCTCGTTACGCCATATAACCCGTGATTGTTTCTTTTTTTTATTACATGATTTAGAGCGCTGAGTGATCGTTTATTGTTGATTATGGTGTTGGGTGTTATTGTTACAAAAAAAAGGAAGTAATTGAACATTAGCAATATCTGCGCTCTTTGATGTCATATTGCATAAGCGCAATTTAATTGCGGATATAAAATTTAGCACTTTTATACGTGTTTTTCTATCAATAATAATTTTAAATAGTACAGTACCGGCTTGAACCACTGCTAGTCCTTAGCCCAGACTTTATTTAAAGACTTTTAAAGTTCCCTTTGATTAATCGGGTTTGCCATGAAACTCTAATTTCCTTATCATGGGGGCGGCAACCAATTTAGAAATACCATCTTAAAAAAAAACAATATGTGAAAATCAGTTTTTAAACCGTGAACAAACATAAAACGTATATACGGTCGAATTAGGAAAGACTCCATTCTTGAATTCGCAAAGAGAGGGCAGATGCTGCAAATGTTCACATTTCAACAGGCATATCCTAATGTGGAAGCTAAAACTGTTTGATGTGCTTTTGCTTACTTCAAATACCATTAGTCTTTTGATGAAGCACTATAAAATGTCCGGAGGAAGAAAAGGAGTGAGGTTCCTGATGTAGTAATAATTAATAATAGAGCTTGACATTCTATTTTGTGACAATAAATTCTATTCGATGTAGCTATACGTCAAGATTAGGTTCCAAACCAAAAAAAGGATTTTTTATAAACAATGAACAAGCGTTTAGCGCTTGACCACCATCTTGCCTGATGTTAAGCAGCGATGTGGTCTACGATGTAGCGTACTTGTTCTTTAGGTACCTATTCACCCGCGACTTAAAGGTAGAAGCAAACCGTTTGGTTCGCGTAAATGGTAAATCCATCCGGTATGGATGACGTTTTGCCGTTCTCCTGATTGTCTTATTGTAAAAACGCGGTGGATGATGTAAAAACGAATTATTGTGTAATTTAGCCCCATGGTAAAAGTTACTATTATCGAACTATGCACGTTCGTTGAAATCTCCTCAAACACGTAT
This sequence comes from Conopomorpha cramerella, assembly GCA_012932125.1. Classification (NCBI taxonomy): domain Eukaryota; kingdom Metazoa; phylum Arthropoda; class Insecta; order Lepidoptera; family Gracillariidae; genus Conopomorpha; species Conopomorpha cramerella. The sequence continues at coordinate 90,390 of SJJU01000227.1, forward strand.
TTTACTTCAGTATTTATAAAATCAAGGTATTTTGTGTCACGTCAAAGGCTAAACAGCTCCTCTCCCTCCCTCTCGTCAAATCGTGTACGGAACATCGCCTCTAAAACAAACACACCGTGGCGTGTTCAAAGTTCCCGAAGTGTTTGTATCTTAAAGATTCAATCATCCAAAATCACTCAACAAGAGAACTTGCAATCGGCGCGGAAACACTCGCATCAGCATACCAGCGCGGACACGTCATACTCAACACTCCCATACACAGAGGATTGCATCTCAAAGCAAAACTATATAGGATATCAGCTAGAGATACAGCAAATCTGAAATAGTACAGCTAAACAAACCGTTCAACCTCTATATTGGAAAGTTACAGTGAGTTTCTTAGAAACCTCGTGACTTATAATGTTTATTTATAAGGAAGTGTTAAGATTCACTGGTACAGCATAGCCGAACCGCGACTGCCCATCATGGGAACGCGGCAAATCGAGCAAAAAGCCGGTTGTTCAGCCCTCACCGACGCGACCTCCACACAACTCTCCTATTCTGGCCTATAGAACCTAAGTATTATTAACACATAAAGTTCCAAGTTGTTCTGGTTAACGAGTCCTGGAATGTATGAAGACGCTTTCTGAACAAAACCAACACGGCTGGCAAATTGACGGGCAGGGAGACGCGGCGTCGTGACCGCGGGTGCGCCGCGGGGCGGACGCGGCGGCGGCGGCGGCGCGGCCCGGTGTGGCCTGGGCGATAGGCTGTGCGGGCAACGGACAGATCTGTGAACTGAGACAGTTACACAATTTAGCGTGCATTGCAGTCTTTTTTGTTATATTCACTATGTTAGCGGTTTTTTTTACATCTAAAAGCTTAGCGAAATATTTTGCGTGTGTTGCTAGGTGCTTCTTTGATGATACTTAGTTATGTGTATATTTCCTGCGATGAATAGCCGCTGCCATCTTCAGTCATGGGTACCCGGTAGTAGGCAAGGCTGCTCCATCGAAGACCACATCGCTACTTAACATCAGCAAGGGCTGGTTCTGCAATAAAAAATGGCATACTTAACACTGTATAACTTGCTTGGGGGTATGTGTCTGAAAATAAAATTCTTGGAGTCTTAGTAGGCAAAAGAGTTATTCGTGTAGTCCTACATTTAAAACACTCTGTGATTCCATTTTCTAAAGCGTTTTAGGAACAGTTACATTAGATGAAAAATCGGTTCCGGCTGTGAATGTGCTCACAACCTTACAAGGATAGGGCGATTATTTGCTCGGCAATGGCAAAAATCCATTAAACAAGGTTCTTTTGCCCGTTGAAAACGACATGAATTAGAATAGTGTTCCTTAGAAATTGTTTTCATGGCGGACACGTAATGGCGCTGAAGGTTAGCCAACATTACGATAATTATTCGTCATGTTTTACAAGAAACACGATTTGGAATCCCAAGGAGACGAATTTATAAGAGAAATTTATAATTCACCACGCTTAACCAAACAACATGTGGATTGAGATGAGTCGAGAATTGCCCAGTAAAAAGTTCGCAAAGCTTTTGGTCCAGCGACGTTTTCATTTTGCCTGTCGGCGTCGACAAGCGCGTTGCATAGAGAAAGAGAGACTTGGTACCCGTTGAGCCGGACTGGAATCATACAAAGTTTCTTGGCATGGAATCGGTGTGAGCGATGAAGTCGTCTTTTGCAATCGTAGGAGAATTTTACAGTTCGAGCCATGACCACGGACATACCGTAAGCGAGAAAATTTGAAGTTTTCACAGGAGTCCAGTCTTCCAAAGAGGTAAAATTTTACAGAAAACTAAAATAAATTGTTTAATATTGACGTATGTGTGTAAAAATGGTTGAAGCGTCAAATTTCAAAATTGAATTTGAAATGAAAAACTTTTGGCAAATTACGCCAAAAATGTTCGCTTACGACAAATCGGCGATCATGGCTCGATTTGTTATGTCTGGTGTGCATTGTTAATTAACATAATTAGTTGTTCACAGGCCTAAAAAAGTGACACAACCACTATATTGTTATACCTTACAATGTTGTTACACGTTATTTTGTCTTCAGTCATAGCCCGGGATTCAGGTTAACTCGGCACTTAGTTTTCTAGACAAATGCTTCTCTTCTTTTCTGGTTTTATTAACTCCAGCTAAACTGCAATAAAATAAAAATACACATAACAGCTGTGAATAAATTGTTTTACGACACAACCCAAAATGTTAGTATGTTATGGTGACTAAGTAGATAACACGCTATCTTGAAAATACTTCTGTTTAGAAGTTTCGAACGGCAGAGTATACTATACATGTGTGATGTGGTAAGTACACCTTCTACTTCAACCTTCAGGGTAATACGTAACAGTCCACGGAGAAAACTATTCTGTATACCATACCTAATCGGAAAGTATGGTCACCCTACGATTATCGACAAATTCATTGAGTGTGACGTCATTGGTTGAAACAATAGACAAATAATCCTAAACAGGTTCGAACCAGACTGTGGGAAACCTGACATTGTTTGAAAAGTTAATCCCAAGTGCAGCTTAAATACGATTGCAGATTATATAATCGTACTTGCAGATAATCTGAGATAAATTGAAGAGCTTACGGGGTCTTGATAAATGATGATGAGAAATAAAACGGCACATTATTATTACTGTAATGGTAATTCATGTAAAAATAATATTATGCTCGTGATAGATGAAGCTTCCTTGAAAAATATAAATTTTGTGTGAAAAATATATGTACAATGTTTAAGAGTCACGCCTATCCTATTAAGCTGTAGACAGAGGTAGCTACCATCGATATCTACCACTATTCTACCATAGAACACAGAGGTGGAATGGAATGGAAACCTGTAAAACAATATATCTAGGTCTATCTATCATTTAACTTACCTGTGTCAAAATACATTTCCACTTTTCATTTGAATATTCTGCCCCGAAACTCGGACGTTAAAACACTAGTTTTAAAAACTAGCTGTCCCGGAAAATATTTGATTTTCTATAGGAAGCCGCCTTTGTACTCCGTGTGATGGAAAAAATGCAGCTGATAGAGGTAAAATTCATATTCATTTGCCTTTTATCGAATTTTAGCGAGGCTAACAGCAATTAATTTTTAAATAGATAATTACTCAGTTTTGCTAATATACATTTTTAACAGTGTTGCTATGCTATTATATACATGTACTAGCTGTCCCAGCAAACACTCCTTTTGCCGTAGGAAGGTTTGTACCTCGTGTATTGGAAGAAATACATACCTTTTAAACCTTCCCTGGACTTCCACGTGTGATTCAAGACTTAGCCAAAATTAGCCAAATCCGTCCAGCCGTTCTCGAGTTTTAGCAAGACTAACGGACATCAATTCATTTTTATAATAGAGATTGTACATATAAACCTTTCTCAAGAATCACTCCATCTACTAACGAAAACACCACATGGAAATCCGTTGCGTAGTTTTAAAAATCTAAGCATACATACAGCAGAAGGCGACTTTGTTTTATATTATAATATTGATTAACAGTTCAACGGGTGGACAAATAGCATTGTGCGTGACGCCTCAATGTCGCAACATGACAACACCGAAATTGAGCGCATGCTGTCATTTACAGGAACCAACCCCTAGTATCTAAGGCCCTATCTAGTACGCTAGTATAGTTCGTGCATTTCATGAATGCGCGCGGGCCTTAGATGTGTGAGTCGTATATGGACACGCTAGTTGACAGTTCAAACGAACAAAACTGCCACACACACATCTAAGGCCCGCACGCATTCATGAAATGCACGAACTATACCATAGAGATCGTTGCCCTACATCGTATCGAGGTTTGTTAGATTTGGCTCGGACCACGGAGTATGGAAGTGAGCTATGTAAATATATATGAAATATAGCCAACACGAACATGTTTTAGCGTTTTTTGTTATCAAAGAAACATTTGTCAGATGAAAAGTTGTCAAGAAGTATAAAAAATCGGCTGCAAAAACAATAGGTATTATTAATTGTAAACGTAGAAATCGTGTTGAAAAACATCTTTGACTTGTACCTACAAAACTGTTAATGAATGTATACATTCCTGTAGGCAAAGCACCTGTCGACGTTTTGTGCGATAATTATTTCTTTGTGGCGTGTAAAATTAATGTATTTGCGTGTTATTTTGACAAGCGACATCGCGGTCTGCAATCTTAATATTTCAGTTGATATTCACGGTTGTTCGTTAAAATTGTTTATTTTTTTTAAATTCTCTCCTGTGTCAAGCTTGGATTATATCAGTGGTAAAGTCAATCGACAGGGGATCAAAACAGCCGCCACGCATGCCGCACGGGTCTGCAAGATGTGCTGCCTGTGAAATTACCATAATATTGTTATTGTGATTTTATCTGTCGTAGAACTTTAGACCATGGAACACACTACACAGAATTCTTACAACAAACTGTCAGTCAGTTTGACAGCTCAGTTATTAAAGAAGTTACAGAGAAAGGTTGAACAGACATTTTAAGATCGTCGGGTGAAACACTGGGTAAGCTATTTAATAATAGAACTTTACCAGGACTTTCCATCAACAAACAGCGTATATAAAACTACTTTGAAGGTAACTTTACATCAGAACATCCCATATTTTATTTTCTTTACGCATCGAACCGTGAGAACATTTCATGTGTATAAAAAAAGCGATGTAAAATGCACAATTCCAGATGTTTAGTTTAGCATTGTATGGTATAACTGGATATTTTATGGTCTGGACATACCGTGGTGTGCGCCCGCCCCAGTCCCTCCCCGCCGCCCTCGTCACCACCCCGCTGACACCAGCGATTCCTCACATTTGCCGCCCAACCTTCATTTGCATTCGCTGGCTATAAATCGTCGTTTGCAAGATCGCCATAGCACTTTTATTGTGCCTGCTTTTATAACTGCAAAAAAATATGACGGTTTAATTTTTTTTTCGTGCTCGTCTGGGATGTTTGTAGAATGAACGTAGTTTGCGTTTCCTCCAATACAAAGGAGTAAAGCAGACGAGGGAGTATGCGGAATCATTAAATCTTCACATAATTTGGTTATGACCTGATAGTACTGGACAATTTCTACCCCATTTGCTACGCTAGAGAGCTAAGATGAAGCATCAGGTCTATAAAGGCTCTGACCAATAGTACTTAGTTCTTTTTAGACACACCTTAAACCGATGAATGATGTGTATACGTATTACTTTGTCTATTTCACATCACTATTTTTTCTCTCGCTGCTGTCGGAATTGTATCTAGCTTTTACGAATGGTGTCTGTTTTTTAAGTGAATGTGGTACATAAGCTGGTTTTGTTAGTGTATGCCTCTTATGTTCGGTTACGGGTTTAAGCGTTTTTTTATTAATATTCGACATGATCTATTTGGTCATCCGCGAAGAAAACTAACTGTATTGCGTATATGAATAACTTCTGTTTGCTAAATAATTTTGATAGCGGAATTTCTGTTCCTTGTCAATAGTTAATAGGTGAAATATTGGGTAAAATACTTTTTTCTTACAGCATATAAGTTTAACATCTAGTGCATTTTTATATATACCTTAATCGGCCAGTCTCTTTTGTGAGGTTGTGAAAGATAAAGAAAGATATCTAACATAAAGTTGCGCCTATAATTGTTACTGACATATTATTGGTGACGTTTGTCGTCCATTGCTGTCACAGACTGAACGATGTATGAAATATATTATGTATCAAAAATAGAATCAAACGGGATCAATGAGAGACCACCAATTAATAGGTTCACTTCACACTAAAACAATACTGGGTACTCTATTTGTGTCGTCTATAAACCATGATGAAATTAAAACGTAGTTTAATTCTTTTACACAAACACGATGAAAAGCAGAAAACAAGTTAGTTGTGAAGAGATAACTCTAGATAATTGTACTTTAGTAAGTTTTAGAATACACATGAACATTTTAATATTGCTTGTAAGCACGATTTACACTTTATACTATTAAAAAATAATGCACCCCCTTCTAATAATATTGTTCCCTAAAATACCACCAGATGGCGTGTTACATGTTAGTCGTGAACGAAGTACGCTATAAAAGCAAACTAAATTAAAAAAGCTGACATTGGCCCAAGTATTCCTGGCATTGCAGATTGTAAACGTTTTACAATACAGTATTTTACGTGTAATCATTAAGTCGATATTAAAGTTGATTTATCGTGCAGTTGTTGGGCGATCTCTGTGGACTCTCCGCTCGCTAGCTGGCCATGCCACGCAGTTGGAAACTGTATAATGCGTTCAATGAACACTCATTCATTTGTTAATTTAGTTCACCGCCATAATATTTACGGCAGCTGTAAACGTTTAGGCTGTAAAACCGTCGGGAGTGGTTTTTTTTTTCAATATTATGCCGAGAATTGCTTTTTAATGTTTAGCAATGGCATTACAATTTTCATTCACTCAGTTGGTGGGTGTCAATTGATTTCGGCTGCGGTATATTTTTTTTCACGTCATGGGGCGATCACAGATATAATGGAATTCAAATCTCTTAAAAAAATAAAAATCTGCTATGTCACTTCTTGCTAGTCAAATCTAGCATTTAGCTTAATAAAAAGTTAGGTGCGGTGATTGTTCATGGTCCATTAATCCTTCAAGCTCCGACTAATTAATTTTAAACATAATTTTCTTAAATTTCGTAGATTTTTTAGTCAAACTTTTTAACTTTAATCACTACTAGTATCGTCACTTATAAATAGATTCTCTATAAATAGATCTTAGGTAGTATAAAACGAAATCGCTTCCAACAGTAAGTATGCTTAGATCTTTTCAAAAGCTATGGAGTATGATGTGTTTTTGTTCTGTAATAAATAATGATTCAAGAGGAAGACTTATGTATAAGACACTTGTAATATAGTTGAGAAACACTGATAATTTTAGTGATTTCTAGGTATGATGTGCAGAATTGCATCCGTTCGAAGCTGGTGCTAGTCGCTAGTAAGTAATAAGGAGACAAAGTAATACCGTATTTTTCTTTCTCACGTCTTGACGTCTTTGCGAAAGACAGAAAGTGACGGATACATAGTTTAAGTCATACTCCGTACAACTTTTTTTAATCCATAAGAAGTCGTGAGATTTATTAACTATTATTTGTATTTTCGTTTCACCAAAAGGTTTTCTCTTACATTGTCCGTTTGAATTCTTCCGTGATAGAAATTGGGATTAAAACCTTAATCTTGGAAGGATTTGTAGTTCGTGAACTGTACAACTGGCGTCTGATTCTCATTGCTCTGTCTGACGGAAAAAAGGCATTCAATAAAAATTCATACATGCAAATATTATATAAGTAATTAGATGTTACCGGGCGGTGATACGCGCACTGTCTGTCCCGTCCCTGTGAGATTTTCGGGATAAATTACAAGAGAGTATTTGTAATTCTGTGTGGGAGCCTATGTGCTACATGTACATAACCTGTATTTAGTTCAAAATTTCATTAAAATATTTTGAGTAGTTTTCTCGTGAAATAATATCAAGCATCCAAACAAAATTTCTGGTCATATTAACCCTTTACCAGACAAAAAGAATACAGATCCCAGTTTATTTTGAATCTTAGCCCGTTGAAATACAGTCTAAAACCAATTAAACAAAAAAACAAGGGATGATACAAGGTTAGTGAGCTTTATCGCAAACTAGCTACAATTGCCACGTAACGTCATATTTCTCCAAAACAATAACGACAACAATGCTATGATGCCTATTTCGTATTAAGTACAACAACAACAAAAAAACGTACGATCTTCCGGAACAATGCGATTTCCATTACTGTTGTTACGCAAATAACTGGCCTTATTATGTCATACGTCCATCCATAATGAAAAAAAAACCTCGCGAATGACTGACAACATGAGGCATTCACTGAAAGTATTACGTTTTAGCGTATTGAATAGCGCTTGCTTCGAAGACATTTTGAAATGCCTTGTTCATTATTAATAAATCTAGCCAAAAGGTTACAACCTCAGTAGTTGTAAAGGTGTCGCTGTGACTGATCGACGTGTACTGACACAGCTGTTTCTCTTCAGATGACACGATGAATTAAAATTGTTTTGAATACTAGACTTTTTGTATTAGGCTACAAAGGAAGTATATTAATTTTGCGACGATGTTAAAATGCATATTAGTCACTTTGTTCATTTTTTATGTTTATAATTGGCTAGTTTACCCGACATAAGTTGTTTTTCCAAGTGTTGCTGTTATATGCATGTATTATACCTTTCTCAAGAATCACTCTATCTACTTAAGAAAACCGCATCGAAATCGGTTGTGTGGTTTTAAAGATCTGAGCAAACATAGGGACAGTCAGCGGGAGGCGACTTTGTTTTGTACTATGTAGTGATAGTCGAACCGGAAGACTTCCGTATTCGTACATTTTCAATATAAAAATATTGAGAAAATATTGAGAACTCGACTCGATTTTTACCCATCCATCCCTAATACTTTATGTTAATGTAAGTTTATTTGTTGCGCTTTATGCTAAAAAACTACTTTAAAATAACTTTACCGATCATCATGAAACTTTCTTCACATATTCGTGTAGGCATTAGAAGTAACATAGGCACATTTCATTGTGGTTAACAAATTAAGCAGTGCAGTGTAGTATCGCTTACACTGTACCCTTATGTAATATGGCGTCCGATTGCAGAGACGATGAGCAATTAGGCGATGAGCAATACGCACCCATAACGTCATGTTCGCAGGCCAGTTCTTATATTTAAGACGCATAATTTATTTTGCAAAACTTCTGTCCACCTCATTAAGAATTTTATGAAAAAAAAAGTAAACGTCACATCAAATATAGTCGAATCAGTCAGCACAATCGTGTAACCGCAATCTACAATGGAGTGAGAGTTTATAAATCTCTTGTACAGAGAATGGGCTTGTCTCGAGTCTTGATCTCTGTGTTAGGAACAGATCGGGTCGGCTCATGAGGACATAAATATTGGACGATCTGTCGACGAAGACTCGGATACTATTGCCGGGCCGTTGTTTCGAACACGAGGCATTTTGTTGCCGTAGCAGTCGAGATGCACGGACAAATAGGAAAGTTTGCTACGAAGCCGGCGCGATGATGTAGAAATGTCACTCACTCGACTGATGTATGATGGGAATGGTGTTTTTTGTTTGAGGTTTTTCTCATACCTATTTAGGTACGTGTGCGTGGTAACAATGAGTTGTCAGGGATCTAGGAATTGTGATGTAAGTAATGATAGACAGGTAGATGTTTGTATCGTTTGTTTAATCATCTTATGAGAGATGTAACGTATTATCCTTCCAGTATATAAGTATGTTAAACATTACTGATTGAATTTTGGTTTCATCGGATTCCAAGGTCTCCGAAATTATTTGAGTATATTTATTCTGACTAATCATAGAAGCTGATAAAACGGGGGTGAGGATAGCACCTTAAACTTTGGAGTCATGACACGGTTCTGTCACGAGTATCTCCATCCCATTAGGATCTATGGTCGCCATTTACGTATGTTTGTAGAGTCATTAAAATTTACTCTCTTGTGTATAACTTTATAAAATAATAAGGGAATTAAACTTCTAATATATTATATCGGAAGCGACCAGAACGTCAGAATCCTATAATAAAACTACGAACGTGAATAAATAAAAAAAAGTTCCAGGATCTTGAAAAATTTAGCCTATTATTCCCTGGAGTCTTCGAGAGAGACTCAAATAGACGACGTAAAAAGTGGTAACGTAAAAATAAATAATTTCAAGCCAACAAGAGATTTTTCAGTGTTTAATTTCGAGGTGAAATCTTGAGAAAGCTTACAATCCTTGAAAATACATTGGCTACGTATTACACCGGCAGCCCCAATTCAACGGACAGTTTAATGGAATTTCGGCCATTTCGAATGCCCACCTTTCTCTTGTTTTCGACGAAATATACAGTGCTTTGTGAACACAAAATAATATAAGTGCAATGTCGTGGTTGTTATTGCGTGCACTCGGGCAATTGGAGCTTAAGCACGTTATGGAAAATTGAGCCTTTGCGTTAAGGAAAGTATATAGGTACAAAGGTCAGAACAACTTGTAATTGTCTCCCGAAAATCGCCCGCGACAATATGTAGGCGTGGACAACGTGAATGATAATCGTAACTTTGCTTAGCTAACAGATTTAGTGCCACTTTCGAACGGTTTTGTATAAACATAGTTAACGAATAACTGAATTAATAAAAACATCTGTGACGGATGAACAAACAAGGTAAATTCGACTGTATATTTGTATAAATTTATACCTATATTAGCATACATAACTTTGTCATTTCGTCATACCTTAATAGTTTTTAAAGTTTATTTTTATATTTTACGTATATTATATATTCTGCTATATTATTAATTAAAGATCATGAAAGTTTAGTCGTTCAGGAATAAGGTTCAATGTTGTTTTATAAAATAAGATAGCATGTACCTACATATTTTTCTATCATTTGACATTTCATTCACTTTGTGTATAAGACAAAACAGTGTGTACGTAAACTATGTATAATTAGTGAGGTGGTTAATTTTGTAGTATACCTATAAATTATATTAGGAAGATTGTTAACGGTTGGATTTTTCCGATTTCGTATTTGAACACTAAAGCGCGATTTCGCCTATAAAATTTCTAACTCTTCCATACGACATTAAACTTTATGATCATTTGTCAATAATAAATAGAGCTTTACATGTATTTATGCAAAAGCCATGTTTCGACCTCAAATCTCGAAGTTTTTCGTAAGTGAATTAATAATAAATAATAATAATTCACAATTCAAAAATAAAATTATACATACGTGAATTTGACGTGTTTGCGCTATGAAAATATTATTTAAAGTATAATTTTATTCTATTTATACAATAGAAGGCGCCGGAGGCAGAAGTCGAACGAGACGAGACTAAGATACTTAGATTATTTACTCTTTGATAATACTAGTGTACAACTCGCGATTTCATGCACTTAGTTTCTGTTATTCATAGAAGCTAGAACGAAACTATATAATAATATCGCGAGCTAATAAATATTTTGGAATACATCAACAACGTCAAACATTAATGAGGAATTAAAAAAAAACCCACAAAAGAGCGAGTCGGAAGTCGAACGATCAAAGAATACAGTGGTTGCATCTATTTCGTACCCGCAGTATTTTTTTAAACTTAGAAAAGTCCTCATTGCCACATGAACTCAAATTTATTTACGAAATAATTATTTTTTTCGTAATATAACATAGTATAAAATATGATAACCACTCAAATCAACCTCACCCACACCTATACAATTCACCTATTTTCAAAGCACATTACCGACTTTTTTAATAAATATTAGAAAAGCATAATCATTTGCAACTAATATAATCCAACTTAATATCATAAGGTGTCGGTGTCGATTTCTCAAATGTGTAAATTACGCGAGCATGACCACGGGGCGTCGCCGAGTAGGTTGTTCAGCTACAAAACGAGAACACGCTACCTACATAGGTAAAACTAGCTACCTATGCAGAAAAACTAGCAATCTAGACCCGACAACATTGCGGCAGCGACGGCACCCAGCTGAGAAAACTCTTAAACAATTTGTCAATACAAGAAAATTCCGAATTAGTTATTCAAATAACACAGTATAATTACAACTTTTTGGACATAAAGAACTAATGCCTTTTTAAGTAAAATTTAATATATATGTATAACGGTTCTTAATATAAACCAAAGATACAGTATTTATTTCATCCTTATGTCGTATGAAACGGTGTAAGGGATATTTGTGGACCGTAGCAATTTTTCATTATGTTAAACATGTACCTTACCAGCACCAGAGACAATATCATGCTTATTACGAAACGTAGTTTATGTTTTGTCTTGTCTCGTTCATTCTAACATTTACTAGATGAAGCAACAACTTCTAAGTGTTGTATTAAAGACATAAGTAATTTTTATAACTAGCTGTGCCCGCTAATTCTTGCACAGCTTATAATTGGTTACAAGTAGGTGATTATATTGTGCAGTTAGAGAGAGAGAGAGAGAGAGAGAACTTATTCGGATCACAACTATAAAGACTAATATAAAATAATAACAGAGACAATACACGTTAAAAGTTAAAAGTTAAACAAATATTAACAGTTTAGGATGCAAAAGGCAGCTGGGTCAGTATTATGCTGGAGATTGCACCCACATGACTGATTTTCAGCCAGTGCCATATCTAATACAATTTCATACTATTATTGGTAGGTACTAGTGGCGAAGCTAGGAGGTAAGCCGGTAGTGAAAAATAGGCACTTAACCAATGCTTACTTAGATTTTTTATTTGTCTTACTTATTTGAGCTACAATAAGTCCCTACGCTACTTAATTTCCTTGAAAATATTTGTTAATGTGCATAGGCTTGTCTTGTACTACTGGCTTACCCCCTAGCTTCGCCACTAGTAGGTACACCAATACATAGTATACGACTAAGTCGCCTCCGGCTGTCTGTCCCTATGTAGGTATGCTTAGATGTTTAAAAACTACGCATCGGATTTAAACGCTCTTTTCTAGGTAGATTCTTGAAAAATATTTATATGTGTGTAATACATGCATTGAATGGTAGAGAAACACTTTTAATTATGTATATTGGCAAAACAATGTCTTCCGGGTGAGCTAGTACAATATAAGGATGTGGACCGACTTGCCGGAGTCTGTGTTTCCTGCGCAGTACAGTCTGAAGGTCTTCAAGTCGCTGGGGTGAATAGGTACCTAATGAACAAGTGTGCTCCATCGTAGACCACATCGCTGCTTAACATCAGACAGGATGGTGGTCAAGCGCTTGTTCATAGTGATAAAAAAGGTAATATTCCGAAGCAAGCTACCGGCTACCAACAGATGCATATATGTTCTCTTAACAAATTACATCCTATTATCGCGATAGCTTTTACAACATAATCTTAATAAAATGTTGTCAGTAATTAACTACAACGTATCGACTTTGATTGGATAGTGAGCAGTGGAATGTGGTCTGTGAGACCTCATTCAGCAATAAAGACCTGGCTAGTTCAAGGTCATAGGCAGAGAGCTGTAGTATCTGCGAAAGTAGAAAAGTAATCCTCTTATCCCTAACGTGCTCCTGTTTCTCCATATCACTTTGCCTCGGCGGCGACAGCGGTATCACTTTTTGTCAAGCCTTTGGCGCGCGAGTCTTCTTGCATGACATACACGGATCTTTAGTTTAGATCCAAACACGTTTAGTTATGTGTACGTGTTGTATGCGATGTATTATTGTGTAGATATAATTATGTTATTTGTAATATTTTAACAGGCATACATATTTTATTATATGTACATTTATGTGTATGTATATTTGTGTTTATCATATTTATATTTATTATAACTACAAATATGCTAAAATGATGTGGAGGACAGTGTATGAATTATGGCCACCTTAATCACACCGCATAGCCTAAGGTTAACTGGAAGAATATTCATGTAGTACTAAGTTCGCCTTTGTACGATTTTAGTGCAATTAAGTATTCTTTTTTTTTCACAGTGTACAAGCGATTGACAACCGTCCTGCCTGATGTTAAGCAGTGTGGTCTACGATGCACACTTGTTCTTTAGGTACCATAATGACTATTATATCGGGTGAAAACTTTTAGCGAAATGTCAAAAATATTCTTGTATATATATTTGGTACTACACGAATATACAAACGTGTAATATTAACATGTTAGTATAAGTGACAATTCATGAAATTTAAGAAATCTGGTGACATTTCAACTTGTACCGTATTTTATTTGTGGGTGTCTTTATTCGACGGCTGGAAGTTATAAGAGACGTTCTAGTAATATTAAAGTTTTTGGTATGAGCTTGAGTTTCGAAAATTGAACGAATGCTCACGTATGTGTCTTATCTCGCCTCGTAAGTGGGTCTTTTCCCATCAGAACTATAAAATTGTACTACCTTAAACATTTAGTCGGGACCGTAAAAACAACTAATGACTATACGAGGTAATTATATCTATAAATAATAAAAAAACAAGTGATTGTCCACAATTAATGACGAACGACAGACGGGCGGTTATCAAGTTCACTAACATTTACAAGGAATAATTGGTCGTATAATAGATATCTGAAGTATAAGACCCAGAAAGCAGAGCGATTAAATGCACCAAAAATGTGACTAATTTAACATAATAAAATTACCCCAGATGATCCATTATTTTGACAATAACATGTTTTGAAAATGTATGAAATTATAGCGACGAAATGCCGATTGTTTATATCGGAATGACAATGATATTTCGCATTCAGTGTTTGTCCTTGAGCTGTTGAGGCAAAGGGCACCCGCCCACGGGATGCATCGATATTTCGAAGGTTCGAGAATTATGTGCAGTCTATACACATTCCGGGACTAATGATTTTGAGAGATATACCCTCCCCTTGAATGTAAAACGACCCCGCCCATCACAATGAATTGAAACACTGGCGTAACTTTTTCTTATTTATTTTTAATTGTTCTTTTTCGACGGTTGGTGGCCAGCTCCGCAAAAAGTTTAATAAGTAGGTAGTTTCTACATCCGAAATATTTTATGACCGTTCGAAGTTCAAAATGGGAATTTATGAATTATGGCTCAGCAACCACGCGCAAGGAGCCCGTAAAGGTGCCGTGGCGGAGACAATAAAATTCCGATTTTAATTCAAATGTATTCTAATATTTCGTGATACGCGAATATTATTTTAAGTTGAGTAGTGTTGGGCCTTTTAAATTAGTTAAGGAGTTGTTTAAGTTACGAGCTAGTTTTTATTATGCTAGTAACTTCACTATGAAAAAATTTGTACCTATGAATTTTACGGTAGGTACTTTAAATAGCCTACTTGTGTATCGCGTGTCATAGGTGTAGGTTACTTCAAGCGTGCGAAATACCATTTTTACGTAAACGTCAGCACGATGCAAAATATTCATTTGTGAGTATTTTGTAAGTATTAGGTAAATAAAATGCATTCATAATTCACGAGACAAACATGAGTATGATTCCAAATACACGACGAAATCAGAACAATTTTGCAGCTTTCTTTTGTGCTACTGGTTGCTATTTACGGTGGTTGCTGGTTGCTATTTACCTTAACGAATTATAATTTGTCATTCGGCCCCGTACCTACCTCTTATACACAGACATTTTTTCATAAATGTACATACTCTTCTAGGGTATTTTTTTTCCAAAAGTACTGTACAAAGCCAATTCGGCCGAGATAAAGCCGTCTAGGGTAGCCTCTAAGATTAAAAAGTTATTTTCTTGCCTGACTGATAGTCGTACAAATTATCTATAAATAAATAAATATTTTATTGCGTTTTCTGGGTCAGCTAGTCATATATGAAATCACAATGCGTCAGCTACCTACCTAACAATAGCCGCATTGTAAATTGCATACTTACGAAGTTTCCCTATTGTTGGTAACATTTAACATAACTGGAAATAAAGTTGTACCGCAATAACAACTTCAATCAATGCACTTAATATCAAATTCAATAGATGATGGCCCTGGTGACTCAAAACAATAGTAACTTAAGAATGAAGTCAATCGGGTTTGCCAAAGCGACGTATGAATCATTGATCATGTTTCTGAAGCTGCCAAATGAGAACAATCGTACTATACTTTGTAATAAATATGCGGTTTATACCGATTACGTATCGCGGTTATGACAAGGGCATTACGATTATAAGCACAAATACAAAGGGCAATTGATATCTATAGGCTCAGATCTAACGTCAAAACTTGAACTAGAAAATTATGACCTCGGTTTGCCAAAACTTGATTGTGCTCAAGAAACTTTATCAATTTGTTGGTAGAAAATATCAAATATTCTTTGAACTATACCGGACCAGTCACAAAAGTATCCAAATAAAAGTTTTATAAACAACTAGCTGATCTGGTAAACACTGTTTGGCCAATACACATTATTAATAGTGTTCCATGCTCCATTATGCATATAAACCTTACTCAAGAATCAGTCTATCTACTAAAGAAAACCGCATCAATATCCATTTCGTAGTTTTAAATATCTAAGCATACATAGGGACAGATAGCGGGAAGCGACTTTGTTTTACACTATGAATTGGTGATAAGTGCCGATTTCATTTACTACAACGCTATAATGCCGAAAACAAATTCGAAATCTAATTTACTATTTATGAAACGAACACTCAAATCAATTTTTAATGTGATTACTGAATTTTATAATCTCTTTGTTATTTCATTTAAACATACACAAATATCAACATTAACGAAGTTCTCCAAATGCAAAGTGCCCTTAAAATTCATCTAAACGACAGAGATACAATCGCACAAAGATTGACGAGCTGCAAGCGAGAGGTTTCCACACGAGGCTCGGAAGTTGCCACTCAATCCATCGCCCTGTCATATGACGCTATTGTACTAAACAATCGACGGTCTCTTTTTTCTACGCGTCTCGTGAAAGGCCCCGCGATTGCCGAGGGCCGTCACTCAACGGGGCCCTTTGACTCCGACTACACTTCTGACACCGCTGTGTATCTGTTACACCTATCATGGTCATCATGAACATTGATTGCAATTGCGACATAGCAGGACGACCTTTTTTTTGGATAAATAACATTATTACATTGGCTAAGATCAAATTAAAAATGCACGCCGCCGCCGCAGAATCGCGGACAATGGCCGATCCCGAGTTTGAGAGTTGTTCGGCAATTATTTTGATTTGGCTCGATTAATCACTGCGATTTGCGGGCATCGAGACTGAAGAGTTATTACAAAGAGCCCATCGATCGTCCTCCGTTTGAACTTTATCACATTTGTTTGTATCAGTGGCCAGAGTGATGCGGTTTGAATTAAAAAGAAAAAAGAATATTGAATTTCGAAGAAAGAACAGAGAGAGGTTTTCGGCACGAATTCTGGATGACATCAGACTATGTTTTTGTTCGATCACCACCGGGGATTTTTCAACATAATGTTGTCGGTGCAGTGTAAATGCGTTGAAGTGATTAATGTCCGCGAATTCATATTTGATTATGAACGAAAGCTTTATGGGGCCACAATGTATTGCCAGCGGCGGCGTAATTGCGAAAATGTCTGTCAGTCGTCGCGGGCCACGATTGAGTTATCACTGTTGACACGGTAATGTTCCTGAATGCCAAACTACTTTTATGCTGTAATTTGTTTGTGGCTGACGGTGGGGTTGCCAGCTATTCCGTGTTTCGCTCGCAACGAGCGGTTGCCCGCGGCTCGACCGCCCTCGACGTCCTCCATGTTGCCCGCTAAAGAAAATAATCTAACTCTCAGCAAATACTCTTTAATAGCATTGCATTTGTATACTTCACCCGACGGCAATATATGCCCGTGTACAATCTGAAGAAGTTTCGAAATAAACTCACTAGGAGAGCGGAAAATGTTTTAGGCAGTTGTATACCTATCATAAATATTCAAGAGTACTCTATTATGGGAGTAAGTAGGTGCCTACATCATTTGAAACAAAGTATTTTACATACGCACGCCCCCTTGAAATACAAATAAATAGACACTGATGTCGCTCTATCAAGACGTACAATCTTATTATTCAAAATTATACTAAAGTACAAAAGGACTTGCCGAACCTCCCTTCAAAACCGTCGCTCTTGATACTTGACACGCCACTTCCGACATCAAACAACAACAACAATATATCTAATAATAGTAATAAATAGAGAATTCGGTAATTATAGCCATGTTGTAACTCGACGATGGGAGCAAGTAGGCCGGTGGGCTACTACCTATTCATTTGTACGGCTCTTCACAACAACACAAAGTTAATTGTAAGTATATTACATACATACATGTTCTTATTAATTGCATATTGTGTAAAAGATATGGCAATGCGATATTAAAACCCAGATGTATAGAAACACAAAGATCTTCGCAAAGCAATTTTCATAACAATAGAACAGGGCTAATACCTACCTATTATGATTTACACAACTTTGGATATGCGGACTTTTTAAACTAGGTAATCGTTTCATATAAACGATGTATATCTAAAATAGCGACCCTATCACTCAATTACTCGCTGAAGCCAGAATCATCCAATACATGCAATATTACCAAATAGCCGTAAGGTGGCGGCGAATATGAACATGTGGCACTTCCCCAGTCTAACTTTTCCCGTCGTGGGGGTGGCGACCGAGGGAACTCTCCAGAGGACGGGTAGAAGCGCTCTCTGTGAGCTAAAAAGTCCAAATGATCATGGAAATGATTGGAGAGGGCCCTCTCCCAACAGTGGACGTCATGTGGCTGATAATGAATCAAATGAGTATTACCCTAACGCTAAGTTAACGTGTGAAGGTCTACGATTACAGTAGAGCCCCTACAGTAGCATCACGGAAACATTGTGTAATTTGCCAGAATAACATAAAAGTAAGACTCGGTAATTACTAGAATATAATTGTAACACGATCTCGTTACGAGACGCTCTCACAATGGCACGATGGTACGTGAACTTTTTATTTTGGATGTGTAATGTTGTTATCTCACTAATCGTAATTATAATCTGACAAAATAATGACACATCGCCTCGGTAGCTAAGCGGTGTGATCAGTGAAGCGCCAGCTCAAATTATGAGGAATACGACAGTGTCTCGGTTGGTACCTAAATTGTGTCATTCGTCGTCCACTGCTCGTTCTTCATCATCAGCGTCATCATATCGGCCTATTGACGCCGTCCTGAGGACCGAGTCTACTACACTATAGTTGTTTTGAAAGTACGAAATAAGCAGTGCAGATCGTTTGCCGATGCCAGAGCAATGAAACTACCAAAGTGTAGTAGCCAGGCCCCTGGACTGCCTCCGTAAGTTGCGTTGTGAGGAGTTTTATGCCTTCCTTCGCAGCTGACGTTAACTGTCAACTGTCAAAGTATGACACAAGGCGGCAATGGATGACAAACTTGCTCAAACATACATAAACTCTTGGTTGCCACTGTTACCATTGGAAACATAAAAGAGGCATTGCATAAAAACTTTTTGCTTGCGTTGTTTAAAAAAAATACACAATATTCGGGCAGAATTAAATAAAAACAGCAGCAGAATAGCAAAAATTCGAAACAAAGAGCTAACACAACACGTAAAAATGCTGAAAATATACGTAAACACCACCAACAAAACAATTCGGCATTTGCATTAAATTCAAAATTCAAAATAAACCATGAAGTTTTCGATACTCCCTGATTTACATTTCCGTTTTGATTTATAAAATAAACAATTTCTGTATTTCGCTGTGTTTTTGAGGAATAACAAACAGCTGCGTTGTTGTTAAAAAAATAACTGGAAAACGGTGTTTGAAATAAATAGGGTTACTACTTCAATACTATCTACATTTTATCATGGGGTACCCGCGGCTTTAGTTGGTACAGGATCTACACATACTTTTGGCTTGTCAATGGATAATATCAGTGTTTACAATACTGCATATGTATCTATTGAAAACATATAAGCATAATGGAAGTTTCAAATTCCTATGAGCGGAAAATATGTGGGTTCATACATCAACATGTCAGCATAGATAAAATTGCTCACCTTTTAATACAGCGTCTGTGGTCCTGTTGGTCGGATACTTGACTTGCAATCGAGAGATCGCGGGTTAGAGTCCGGCTACTGGACGTATACCAATAGGTCTCTTTTTCAGAGCCTATGTACGACAACATTGTAATGAAACCCGCACACCGCAAGGTGTGTGAACCTTATAACGGTGATGGGATCACCCGTGGGCCGTGGGCATTTCATTAGCACGTCTCTCTGCCTACCCCGCTTTGGGATTAAAATGCGTAATGTGAAATTACGGTCATAATAGAAGATTTACAAGCGTGGATTTGTCTCAAAGCATATTCTCTCTCTCTCTCTCTCACTCTAATGCCCCTGTCAGTGCAGCCTAACCTTTTTTTGTTTTTACGTGGGGGAATCCTCATGGACACTCCGCCACTATGGGGACTGCGGACGGGGTATTGTCGGACTATTACCGACTATATCCGATTATTTCGAGCGACTGTATAAGGTATTACTGTTCCGAAATGCGCAATAGAAAGAGATGGCTATTCAACACAAAGTCTTCGCTTTCATACTAAGCGTACAACAAGCGCAGTACCTTGAACCGGCTGCCAACCCTTGACATAAACATCGCGTGAGACGATTTTGACACAGCATAATTATTGGTCTGAATAAACTCGCCTATTGTGCTACACGACGACAAAACTAGGTAGTACATCTGTCGTAACACAGACGCCCAAGACTACCTGCAACGACTTGAATAATTCCATCACTGCTAATTGAAAGAGTCGATAATATTTGGCACGTATAGTCCTCAAGAGTACAAGAATCTTGGACGCCTTTGGTACGATGATCCATGTTTCCATTTAACTTTTGGCTTTTGAACACATTTATATGGATATCGCTGTCCAGCTTGCATTAACAGAGGGTAAACCGAGAAAGCTATATTGCGTGTAAAAGGACCCCGAGCAAATAGTCTTATATCAATTGTTGAGCTCGTCAATACGAACAACTTTTTCGATGAGGACAACGAAATGGTGAACGGAATTTTTTTACAAACACACACATACAAAATAGACAATTTCTGTGCTTCGGGAGATGGCTTTATGTATGGAGATAAACATTTTCGTTTCTCCGCTTTCTTGCCATAGTAAAAGTTGTTCACATTGACGAGCCCAACAACGTTTCTAAAACGATTGACCGGGGTTCTTTTACACGCAATATAAGTTTTCAAGTCTTACACCGTTCATTTTGTAGAACGTTTACCTAAATACGTAGAAATAACGAGGGTCGTCAGCTGTTGACGGCGACCAACTCAATTAGAAATAGGTAGGTATGTTACTGTGTACTTTTGTACGCCGAGAAATAGGTCTAAGTAATTACATACATCAAATACTATGATTTGAAAGGAAATCGTGTAATAATCATGTTGTGAATATAAAAGCGATCACTGTGGTTAACAACCATTAAATGGGTGACCTTTTGAAAATGTAGAATTTCTTAGATCTATATCAACAGTAGTTTGTGCTCAGAACCTTCGGGCGGCTGAAAAGTAGCCAAGGTTGAGCTTTAGTAGGCTCTAAATTATGTATGATAATACTAAACTGTTTGCGTGCAAAAGTGCGAACTAAATGTTCTAGGTTATCTGTCATACTAACTATCTATAAAAAAAAAAAAAGTGAATTTGAATGTGGAATAGAAATATGTATTACCAATATATCACCAAGCGTACCTACAGTAAAGGAAAGACGGAGCGAAAAACCTTAGGTAATATTTAAATGGCTGTGGAAATTCCCCTTTTTATACGTATGTACGCAAACGTGTAACCCTGTCAAGCTCTATGAAAATAATACTATCCTAGCCATTAAAAAAACACAAGACAACACTCGTGAGCAAAAAATCCGGGTCATATTAAAACATCGAGAAGTTATATTTTTCTCAAAGTAGTAATAATCAATACGGAGTCGTCTCCCGCTGTCTAACCCTATGTATGCTTAGAATTTTAAAGCTGCGCAACTGATTTTGATGTGTTTTTCTTTACTAAATACATGCATATAACAGCAGGGAAACACTGTTAATAACGTAATGTATTATGTCAAAATAGTGTTTGCAGGATCAGCTAGTACTTGGTACAAGTCAACAATACTTTATGACATTCTGTTTCGCCACTTTATCACCTTTAAAAACAATTTTCTATTACTCAGCTAGCTCTCCTCGATTGCGAGATATTTGATGAATTTTGTTCACAAAATTATGTGTGGCCAGTATATATGTAAATAGCTAGTTAGTTATGTTGTGACTGTAAAATAGTTCAAAGTAGTATTTATTTAAAATTTTGTGTCATTCGTACAATTTTTGTAACATCTGCTATTTATAACACAGTTATAATTAGAATTTGCGGCAATTCGTAAACATCATACGAATACGTTGAATGAACAATTTACAATAGGGCATTATTATCGCCCACGTCTTCTGCCTCGCTGGCACCACGCAACTGTAATAACCAAGTAATAATAAATAATTAGGAAGCGTCTATTGGGAATGTCTATCCACGTAGAAACTGATTTTCCGCTTGGTGTAATTCAAGGAGCTTTGAATGCTGATCCTTCCGAAAGATCCCTAATATTCTGCCGCAAATATGTAAGCGGTGTGAAGAACCTCTTAAATGAGGTAGAAAGATTTGTGGGCTGACGGTCGTGTTTTTACAATACTTACTTAATACTATATTTGGATAGGCACTGGTTGACTGACTGCCTCATTTATTATTTGTATCTACAATTTATGAGAGAGCATTTTACATGTCGAATCTGTATTAGCAAATTAAATGGAGCAGATGATCTGTGACCTAGTGTCCGGGTGCTTAGGCTTACAATAGGGGGGTTGTCTTTTCGAGACCCTGCAGGCCAAGCACGCGCTTCATTAAAGAAATGATATAGAACAAAAACGCACTGTGATTGGTTGTTATGTCAAGCCTCGTGCGACTCAGCTTATTTCAACGAATCACAGCGTGTTATAAAATATCACTTCTTTCTCGCTGTGTTAGGAGGTTAGTGTACTAGGCGTGTAGCAATGGATCTCTTTTTTAATTCGCTTGATGAACAGTGGACCCCGCTTTGAGATTAAAATGTGTGAAGTATTGTATTTATTTTTTACATTTTGTAAGTAATACTGATTTTTAAAAACTGAGTAAAACGAATGTCCGACCATTCTACCTATTAAATCATCGTATTTTGCATTACAAGTACTAGTTACATCATTCAGATTTCGACATCGTAATCAAATAAGATGATTTTAGGGCAATATCAAAAAGATTTGCGTTACAATTGATCACTCTGTGTATTAATTAAATGGTTAAATGAATATAATACTTTCTAGAACCGCTAATAATACCTACATAAAAAAGTACGACAGATAGATAATTTTTATACATAAGAAAAACGTAATTCTTAAATAAATAAAATAATGTACTTATAAATAACAGCTAAGTTTACATTAACCCGGCATTAAACTCAGCAATTTAACATTTCACTATTAGTAGCTGATATGTTTTGTAGATCTAAACAACTCGATAAAATTCATTACTATTAAACCTGAGTCTCAAGACCATATATGTAATGTTTTACCACTTGGAAAATTACTAAGAACTAACTATTGACATCATTATGGAGGATTTGAAATATTTAGTTCTTTGCCCTTTCGCCCAGGTTTATGTCCCTTTCCCTTTTATTTTGTACCGTGGATAAATTTTAGGTCTTGCTTTTTATTCCCTTCGCAGCCATATCTAGTAATTATCCATTAACCTTGGGTTAATGGAAAATTCCCACCATTTCGGCATTTAAATGAGAAAAAAACATATAGCTACTAAAAATGTCATGTCATATAAATATCGTATGTATTATATTTATAAAATTAGGTAGGTTACCTACTTTGTTTTCGAGCAACTTGTAAAATATTTCAAATCGCCTTTACTGACCTTTATCCGTCTGTAAAAAAACGCGCGATTCTGAAGTGTGAGAAGGTGCTAAAACTTTACAAAAAGAAGACAAAATTACTGCATATAGGTACTGCACGCCAGGTTAACGAACATTAGCGGGCTAACCGGAAGGGTTGGTAATTACCTAGCTACTGGTCGTAAACTTGAAACCGATTGCAGCTAAATCCTTTTATTGGTTCTTTGTGTTAAGACAATGCAGATGTTGTTGTTTTGCTGGACAATGCTCGCAACCTATTGAAGTATTCTCAATTAAGAAACGTCTATGCCTTTACCCCAATACTCAAGTAGTTCGCCATATGGTTGTCGTCATATTTCTTGTTCATCATTATAATCAGTGTCAGGTAAACTTTCTTTGTTTGTTTTTTTTTCGTGTTCGTTGTATGTTTTTTTTTTCGGAAATACAAACAGAATAATCTTGCAGCTACCTGGCTTCGAGTGCGGATTTTCGGTGATTCCTGTCTTGAAAAAAAAAAAATATGATGCCCACCGCAACATTGTTTTTGTTGAACTATGGAGCTGCCCTTCCATTGGCAGGGGTTTTGAACATTTTTCAAATCAGATCAAATAGGTTATTTATTTTGAATCAAATATGTATCTGCTTATTTCTCTCGATGATGCCTACTGGATTTATTTGAATATATTATTATACTAAACACCAACATAACATAAACAAAGGTAGAAATTTCATCTGATATTTGCAATCAGCAGTACAAATATTTAACTTTTTTTATGTAAAAACAACACAATTCCCATGTAAAATACTTAACCTACATTTTCCGCAAAAACGACCACTTGCTAAACATACCGTGGATTACTATATTTTGATAAATGTATTATAAAAATGTTGGCAACTTCTGCCGCCACCGCGGGATGCCACAAAAATAACATACCCTAGCGGATTCTCGCACCGCAGGAAACAAACAGAAAAACCTTTAGATCCGCCGAACATCGTCCTACGCGTACATTGCGCTTCTCAAACGCAAACCTCCAACGATAGATTAAAGAAACCATGCAACCTACGAACAATATACAACGAACAATTACAATCTCTAAAGCAATCATTTCATTGTTTTCAGGTAGTTTACGATATCTTGAGATTTTTTGTTCTTAATTCTTTAATTGTAGCTTGAAAGGTCACAGATGTTATGTGGGCGGGTGATAAGGAGGACGAGCGCCTTTAGCATGTGCTTGATGTGAAGGACGACAGGTCTAATGAAGGTACTGTACCTACCTACTTTTCAAATATATGTTACGGAACAAATGTTACTTGTGAGTAGGACGGATCTATTTATTTTCGGAGGATTTATTTTTAAAACCAGTGGACGCCCCGAGGTTTGATTCGCGTAGTTGCAGTATTCCATACAACCTATAACACCCTGTATTTAGCGACGCATCCCCCCAGGATCGGTATTAACTATTCGATGAATGAATATATGAATGATTTCTTGTGTTGTATAGTTTGTTTTTTGGTTAAAGGTTACATATATTTAAATCTGAAGAGGTGTATTTTCGTATAATTCTTTGTGTTGTCATTTTGTTCTCTCATAAAGTTTTGTTTATTTTCTCTTGTTCACGTGAAGTAGTTCCTTGCCATTCTCCCGAGTAGTAGGTACCAAACAAACCTTCCATTTAATTTCACCCGTAAAATCTGTTGAGTGCAATAAACGTCTACCTTTTACATACAATAAACTAACAATAATTATGTTAAGCCACGCAAAAAAGGAGTTTGTCTCATAATACCCTATATGCAAACATAACATAATTTAAATTGGGACAGGTTGGGGAATGAGATTCTTTTTACGAATAATTGCCAGGGTACACGTTAATGGAATAATTATAATTATAGGAAGGAGTAAAGGGGCCGCGACCACCCGCTGGTCAACTCGAGTTTCCTCGATTGTTATGTCCAAAAAAGCAATTAAAAACTGAACCGCCAAAGTCGCTTCGAGACTTAAAAGGAGAGTAAGGCATTTTTTTACTTTTGCTACGTATGTTTTTTTTTGGTAGCGTATAGACTTCTGTAGCTTAAATGCCTGTGTGACTGCGAGAAGTTGCTGTGACTTTATGTATTTCCTTTAACCTTTCTTATAGGTACAGTAATAAAAGTCTGAGAATAACAAATAAAGGACGTTGAACTGTTAAAAGGAAAATCGAAGTAATGCTTCAAATTTCACTATTTAACAGAGTTAAAATGGCTTTCAAAACCACCAAAGCTTAATAATAATCATCCGAAACAATTTTTATAGTGAATAATCTATAGACAACAAGAAACAAAAAAAAAGTATACTATTTGCGGCCATTGAAGCGCAGTATTTAGTATATGGAACAGTGATCATGGGACCGTTTTGGTGTTAATCAAAGACAATAGACCAAAAGATCGCCTCGACTATGATCGACGATAACACTTTCATAAAACGCTCAATAGAAATTAAAAAAGAAAAAAAAACTATTTTTACATTTCCCACAGTTCTAATTGGAGAAGATCGGTTATCTTGTGAACTTTGTGTTCATTACTGGCTCGAAATAGAGCTGTCAGCTGTAATATTAACAAATGGCGCTATGAATATTAATACTGTGTGCTTAATACAGTGTGTGGTGATAAGATTGGATCCGGATATCTCCTATATCGTTTGAAATGAGAGTTTGAGATACGACGACGGTAATCGAAAACGCGATAAATAACGTTTAAAAGAAAGAGTTCACTAGGATTGCCTTTTGATAGGTTCGTTTATCAAATTAAGCGAAGACCTCCGCTTATGGTTCGACTATAATTGATTATCATTGAGAAGAAATAGGTTAACATTTTTTCAAGACTCCTGTTTTTTTGAAGGTGTGTATAAAAAAAATTGATCCTGTGTTATTGAACAGATGAAGAATTAACAAATCATTAAATAGTATAAAACAAAGTTGCCTCCCACTATCTGTCCCTATGCATGCTTAAATCTTTAAAACAACGCAACAATCTTTAAAACTACGTTTTATTTAGTACATTAAGTGATTCTTGAGGAAAGCTTAATGTATAATACATGCACATAAGCAGAGAAGCACTATTAATAATGTATATTGGCAAAACAAAGTTTTCCGGGTAAACTAGTACCTAATCAATTTAAAAATATGGTTCTAATTTTCATCTCAATAAATATTGCACTTATGCTGTCTACGCGAATACTAAGACTTGTATTCTGAAACTCCACAGAACTCTGCTTAAGTAACGTTTGTCTCGTTCTAATATTGTCTTATGCAAAAGATTAGCTATGCTCCAGCGAGACATGAGTACTGATCATTGTTTCAGAATATGAGCCTTAGTTACAAGTAAACCGGATGGTATATATTTATATACCATTATTTCCACCAATAGCAGTTTCAATTTAATATTTATTGTGTTGTAGAGGTACCTGTCCCTTATTATGTAGACCAAACTAATGTTAAAAAAAACTTATTTAAATTAGGTCTCGAAATTATACATCTTTTAATGATCAAACAGGCTGTACGTTTTTGATTAATCGCCGAGCGATATTTCAAAATACTTTTTTGTTTTAAGAAAAATTGTTCGTTTTAATAAGAGGCTTCACCCCTGATGCCTGATGAAGTAGCGATATATTATACGTGAAGTGTAACACTATTTCTACCTGCTTTAGGGTACATTGATTCTTTGTAAGTTATAAAAACAACAACGGAGTCGTTTGCTATAAAATTTATGTGTGTAATAAAAAAAAAGAATAACCCAAAAATAGGCGACAGTAAAGAGTCTAGACACGATTTCTTCTGAGTAATAATTAATAAATTAATTTCGGGTTCACTCCTACGTGAGGGAGTTACAAAATTTTAATTTACCTTTAGATTACTGTTGATTAATATTTAGATAGGTATTGATAGTATCTGGGAGTGAGTTTAGACATTCGTTGGCTTCTGTGTTCGTGTAATTGACGTATCGTGACTTTTGACTTTGTTTTGTGTGAACACACAATGCAGAGTTTGAGGGGCGGTCACGCTCCTCGGACTTTGTATTAAATATTACCTTATGGTCGTTGTACTAATTATTCCAAGTGAACAAGGCGGGTGGTATATACGTGTAGTCGTCCCAATAAGGGAAGATTTCATACATACACATATAAAGGCAAAGTAAGTAGGATACTCAGGAAATAGGTACATTTCCTAGAGAACTTTTAATCTGAATATTTAGAATTAAAATGGTCAAATTGAATTAACTAGTAAAGCTAGCCCCTAGCCCCTAACAATAAATTATCGAAAATTCATAATACAGTTATATTACATATAAGATAGTTATTATTATTATTTTTGAGGCAGTCCTGTTGATTTCATGTATAAATTACCATTTTATAAAGTTCACAACTTTGTACGCAAAAAAAGTTCTATGAATGGAGCATGTTGCACGTTGCCGGCTAACTTACTTACAATTGAAATATTGTGAGTTCGATTCTGGCTATAAACAAAACGGTGCCAGAGATTTCAGAGCTTATGTACAATGCTTATACGAAGAAGGAAACATCGGTACATAATATGGTGTGTAAACCCGCAGTGTATAACGGCGAAGGGCTTGTCACCTAGTACGTTAGAATCAACCTTGAGAAATTGCTAAGCAAGTGTATGCTTGCCACGCTTTGCACTGTATTATTTTCTTTAATTATTATTATATTAACATATTTAGTAGCATTATAGTAATAACAAAACACAAAATTTGATTATTACAACAATTAACCCAAAAATAATAATCCCACGAAAATAATAATAACTGAATTTCACTACGTGTCTGACTGTACTACGGAAATTCAATCAGGAAAACGAATTGGCCATAGTAAGTGGAGCTACATAACGCAACATCTTCTGAGTAACTCTAGCTCACGTCTAAGTACAAACAGTAGAGTTTAGTTGGTCCACAACTGCACTGAGATATCCATCAGCGTCAGCTCACAGATTGGTATATGATAATTGATTGTTTCTTCAATTCATTCACAGATTCGTTTGTTTGTAATCGAAGTTTTGTTTCTTTTTTTACTTCAAATTAAATTTTCAATCGATTGAATAATCGTTGCATCGATACCTTTCAACAATAGTGGTGATTGGAAGGTGAAAATTGTTATGAAATCATTTTGTTGTAATGCTTAGCGTACGGTCCAAACTGTAGGATAGCGGTTATGGGTTTCATAATGGGATGGGCAAAATATATGGAGATACAATATTCGATTATTGTTATATTATATACATACGTATATATTACAGGTGGATTGACCATTTACGCGAACCAAGCGGCTTGCGTCTACTACAATAGTACGAACCGTCAGGATGTGGAATGACTTGCCGGAGTCTGCGCAGTACAGTCCGAAGGTCTTCAAGTCGCGGGTGAATAGGTACCTAATGTGCTCCATCGTAGACGACATCGCTGCTTAACATCAGGCAGGATGGTGGTCAAACGCTTGTTCATAGTGATAAAAAATATCACTTTGATCCATTTAAGCCTAAATACTGAGGGTTTATGAATAAATCGTAAAGGTGCTAAAAAAATCTTATCATCAGCCACATGAAGTCCAGTGCTGGAAGAGGACTTAACCTCATGATTTCCGCGATTATTTGGGGGGAAAAGCCAATAAACGTCACGCTTGGCAGGCGGGTTGGCGATCGCAGTGGTGTTGTCGTTTAAGTCACAGAGAGTGCTGCTGCCCGTTCTATGGAGACTTCCCTCGGTCGCCTCTTACGACCCCCGAGACGACAAATATTGAGCTGGGATAGTGACACATGCATTCTATTTGACGTCGCCGCATGGCTTCATTTTAAGTTCTGATTTCATAAAAACATCGGAATGGTTTGCAAACATCGGAAAGGTTTGCAGTAATTTAGTGACAAAAATTAAATATTTAAAAACTTACACAGTTTTGCATCAAAATCTCTATTACGCTGGTATCAATTTCAGTCCCAGTTTAATATGGAAAGATGCTATAAAATAAAGATGACAATATGTAAAGTGCCGTGAGTCATGTCTTGGAAGACAAATCTTGCGCGCATCTGTTACGACCGCAAAAACAAACGACCTGCTCAGTCGAGTACTTAATGATATATGAGCTATATTTAGGTACAGTCCCCTGGCAGAAAATATGGAGTTAGGTCTTTACATAGAGGCAGATGAAATATACAAAATACATGCATGTATGCAAAAAGTTGGTACATGCGGTCACGTAACAGCATTTTTTGGGGTTTGTGCGATATGAAGATGTGAAACATCCATCATGGAGAACCCTTCAAAGTATTCTTACTAAGAAATAGTAAGTATGCCGTGCGATGACGGCGAATAGAATACATGTATCATCATCCCAGCCCAACTTTTCCTGTCGTGGGAGTCGCGGCGTGGCGACCGAGGAAGCTCCAGAGGACGGGCAGCAGCGCTCTTTGTGAGTTACACTACAACACGATCGCTAACCCGCCTGCCAAGTGTGGCACTTCCCCCTAAATTATTATAGAAATCATTGGGGATGCCCTCTCCCAGACGTGGACGTTATGATGATGAATAGTAAGTATTCCTAATAAGTAATAGTCAAATGCTGTATAATACCGTACGTAATCTAAATACATAAAAGGAAAAGCTGACTGACTGACTGACATATCAACGCACAGCCCTAGCGGCTTAACATAGGCACTTGACATTTGGACGTAGCTTAGGTACACTAAGAAAAGAATTCCCGAAATTCCCACGGGAATAAACGGAAAATTGTTTTGTATGAAAAATCTAAACGGCTCAAGTTAGATGCTTGTAGGGTGTATAAAGTTAACTTTATACTTTTTTAAACATTAAGGGCCTTACTAATAATGGCAGAATTGCTATTTCGGAGATACACAAAGCTCAACGTAACTTGTCAGTTGTATGTCAAATACGGAATAACCACTTTAAGTAGACATGTAATAACCGTTGTATAAGTGACAACGCGTTTAATGGTAAGGGGGTAAGTCTATATAGGTAAATATTACTTGTTTTTCGTGCTACTGCTTTATTAGAAATATGTCGTATACAAGTAAACATTACCAAAGTGTGTCACAAATCCTCGATGAGAATTCGCCTATAAGATTTTGTCCCAGAATTACAGAAGTACATGCACAGCGGCATCTTTAAAGAACCAACTGTTGAAAAATATCTATGCATTGATCATCGTAATGTTTACACGTTTTGCAATTAGTGTCGTGAGTACGAAATTGCTTTTTAAATTATTACCCGGCAGTAATTGGCATCGTAACTGTATTTGTTATAGAATACCGTGAGTAACCTTTCTCAACGTTTACGTCAAATTTAGAAAGTTGTGGCGCATCACCTGCCGCATCATGTGATGAGTTAATTATTTCATTAACAGTCGAAATTCGAAATGGAATTGTTTATCTATAGCCTAGTTAAGGTTCATTGAAATAACTTTTGTGCTATTAGCTAAATGTAATGACAATATTATTTAAATAAGCTCTCTATTCGTATTTGTGTCAGTCAGCATTTTGGTTTCTTCTTTCGGTGTGAATATATTCTTGGACGGAACTGACTGTAATCTACGTGGTAATGGACACGTTGGAATAAATATTTCAGATTTTGTTTTGTTTGAGCTCGCATGAAGATAAATCTAACAGAACTGGTCACAGAAATATTAATTTTACATACATTTACTATTAGACAAGAATTTGTTCTTGAATTATGTAAAACATTTATTGTTATTATTATTCTTATTAGCCTCCTGGATCCCACTGCAGGGCAAAGGCCTCTCTTTACTTTCTCCACTCTTCCTAATTCTGCGCTGATGTCCACCAGTTTTTGCCCTGACGGAAGATCTCGTCCCACCATCTCATATATAAAATATTATTGATTTCTGCGTGTTAAAACTGTAATACTTGTTGATGAATAATGTTTATTTATTATTACTTTGTTTTATTAAAACAGTGTAAACAATGCTTTACTTTTTTTTTGTGAATGAGAATTGGGCCTCTCGAAATTTAGTTGCTTGTTGATGCAGCGGTTTGTGTATGTAGATAATATCTTTCTAATTAAAAAGCTGGCAGTCAAAATATGTATTATGGAATTTAAAACCCAAACATGTGAATATATATTTTCTTACGCACCTTTGGAGACACAAACTTCCACAATTAAGGTCGACTTTCAACAAATGTAATGTTAAAATTATTCATTTTAAACCAGTATTTCCCAAAGTGGACGATGCGTCGTGCAAACCTAAAGGTGGATTTGCCCAGAAAAAATAAAAACAATCTGTCTCCGCTAATATAACTTTTAATAAAGTATTATTTCAATTGAAATTACACTGTTTAACTAGATAAAAAATATAAATACGGAAGAAAACTCATGAACGGCCCTAGTTTCGCTTGACTCCAATTGCACGATTGGTTAGTCGATCATCTACATTCTGCAGCTGAACGTTTTCTTGCCTATTTATTTTATCTGTGGACTGAAGACAAAATAAGTTTGAGAACCTCTGCTCAAACAAATGAAGTGAAACCTATCAAACCTCCCAACATGATCAACAGTTTTGTCTTATAGTAAATGAAAGAACAACAATTCAAACTTTACCAATCGTCGGATTAGAAGATTAAGTAATGCATTACACTTGAATGATCAATCCATTCTTACAGTCACGGACACTATAACCGATAAATTATTCGTTTGCCTTGAACCGTGCAGTGAAGTAAGTGCATACATTTAAAAGACCAGCTTCGTAGGGTTTTGTTATCGGATAGAAACTAATAGTATTACAATTTGACGAAGATTTGCGTCAATCATTACCAGCAAACAAGACGATTTCACCAGAGTAACGCAGAGACCGGATAATTTTTAATCCGTGAAAAAGTGGTAAGCCCTTTCCATACACTGCAAATAATATACCTATAATAAAAGAAAGTCGTGTTCGTTATACTATTTATAAATGAAGAACGGCGGATAAGACCCGATACGGATGAATATTGGTGGGGAGCTTGAGATCAGGAGAGGGACTTTTATCTTTTGCCGATCCTGTGGGGACGCGTCCGAAACTGAAACGATGCAAAAAAAAAAACGCGGGACGACCACAAGTGTCTAATAAAATTAAAAATTAACGTTAAGCAGGCAAATATGTTTTTAGTAGACAGGTAAGAGTGTGTCGTGCTACATTTGCCGTCATGTATCACGAACTCTATTTCATATTTTTATACGAATATAGACAGGAAAATGTTACAAAAATGATTCTATATTTTGTTGACCGATTAAATAATGCTTGGCCACAGAGTTATTGAAGCGAATGACGCAGCATAATATTGTAGTAAAAAAAAATCTAGCTGAAATGACGCAAACAAAAAACTTCAAATATGTTTCTTTATGTCACTTCCTGCCGACGACGGTATTGCCAACAACGACGTCGCTCAGACACCAAAAAGTATGTTGATACATCATTGCACACTTCATGTCAATAAACAATCTACGGTTTACCAGTTCGAACATCAGATATTCAATGCGAGCAATCAAAAAAGCATGTTCCATCCGATCGGGGCGAGATCGCCTCGGCTATCTTTTTAGATCTCTATTCGTAACATTGGTTTCAAATTGATTCCTGTCAGTGGTCAGGCCGACGACTGTGAGCCTGTATTTCTAAAGACTTAAGGCACTATTTTCTATGTCAACATTGTCCGGTGTCAAATATTTGCCGTAGTGTTTGACACGACCTTTTCAACTTCACGCTTTTAGGTTACAATGGGGCTGGTAACATGTGAGGAGGGAATGTGGATCTCGGAATGTCAGTGGCGATGTTATCAGTGACATGATGTGTATGATTCCCTAAACAAAGAGGATAGGCAAGATCTTAGCTCAAGCTTGGGAACATAGTTACAAATCGTAACTGATTTTTGACCTTGATCGTTCAAGTTCTGCTAAACGTTCATGCCGAAATAGGTAGAGATTCAGGGCAAACAACAGATACCTTGTTTAAATATTATGTATGTATATAATCAGGCGAAGGACACCATTGTGATGAAATATGCATACCACAAAGCGTGTGTTTCCTCTGGGTATTTGCTGAGCAAGTGCCTCTTCCTACTATTTTGACGATGTTTTCAATTTGCAAGTACAATTAGCATTATTTGTGTTAAGAAAGCTTTGCATGGTAGTCCACAACTGAAATTGCAAATTAAAAATTAACATTTACTTCCAAAACGTTAAAATATATGATATAAAATATCGAGAAAAATATATGTTCACTTTCTCAAAATAGACTACCGTTCCCCTTACCATGGTTATGGAGCAATATGTACAATGTATATACCGATTGTCTATTACTTGAATGCATTCTCAAGATGCAATGGAAAATTAAACAGGCAGTCAATAATAGTTTTATAGATTCATCGTAGTGTACCCACATAATATGTTAATCATCATCTTCAATCAATTTATTTTTTCAACGGAAGTTACAGATTAAAAATAAATAACATATTTTTAATACAACATTCATTTCCCAACAATTAACCATAACTTCACAACAATGCCGTCAATTCTTTACTAAATAACACTCCAATAACGGTTTGATTGCATTGAAATGTGTCTCGTTAGCATAAACTCATACGCCTGTGAACCAAGTTACTGGTGTAGTTGTACCAACATAAAATGTATTGAACGAAATGACATTATAAGTTTGTAAAAGGTAATGCACGCACGTTTTTATTCGACAATCCGTTGCATAATCTGATCACGCCTTGTCCGATTTGACACAACATTCAAAGAATTTAATGGACTGAACAATGTGAAGGGATTTGAACTCTAACCGTGCGCCTCGTTTTATCGTAGAGTACCATCGCGCACAACGTCCATTGCTGGTTTTAAGTGCTACGTTTTCATTCACCATTGCTAATAACGTCGCTATGGATGCAATTGTATCAGTGTTAACTCTACGAAAACATTCCAAATCGGACTTGGTAGTGGTGTTTTTGGTTGATTATTTGGACGTTTTGACAGCTGACCACGCTCGTTACGATTGTCGTCGACGAAGGTATCGGCACCGTAAATGCAAGGCTAATTGAATACAAAAGAAGTGATAACTGTGAAATGCACTTTTGGGTTCGGCCGAGAACGCTTTTGTTCCGATTGGTGTTACCTAGTTTTAGCCTCTGTAGTGTCTCTTTAGTCGACTTGAAAAGTAAAGGTTCCTGTCTGGCTGATTAGAGCATACAGTTGCTTGAAACTTTTTTTAGTGCCTGAAAGAAAATAGAAACATCTTCTACACTTGCCAATGTACTTTAGACGTTCTTGGAGCCGCGCGTCTATGTGCTTAGCACGTGTCCCATAATTTAGATAACACATATTATTCTTATTTTAGGTATTATTTTGTTATAAGTGCTAGCTAACCGTTCAATTTCTCCGGAAATGTCACAAAAATCCTCTAGTTGAGAAGTAAGTTGGGATTCACGGAACATTGAAGTATCATACTTACATTTTACGTAGTTCTAGTTTGGAATACTAGAAATCGATATAATACTGCGTGTAAAAGGACCCCGTGCAATTATGATCCTAGAAACGTTGTTGAGCTCGTCAATACGCACAACTTTTACTATGGCGACAATGCGGGGAAATGAAAATAAATCATCTCCATACAAAAAGACATTTTTTTGGCTCGAAAGATGATTTTTTGTATGGAGATTTTTTATGTACTATAGTAAAGGTTGGATACTAAAAGTTGTTCCTATTGACGAGTTCAACAACGTTTCTAAGACCATTGCACGAGGTCCTTTTACACTCAGTATGTGTATACGTACTTACCATTATGTTGCACATACAACCTATTCCATGATTCTCAACCTCTATGGTTATGGGAGTCAACTATCATATTTCACGACTAGGCAGGTAAGCAAATGAGTTAATTAAAAAACGCATAAATCCTTAATGCCCCATTTCTTCTGGTAATACAGCATGACAAAGCTCCCAACGAGCCCGGGGCGCGCGTCTCGGCCCTCCCCGACTTAATGACGTCATTAAACATAGAACACGTTGTAACGACACCTTTTGTGCTTGCAACTACTACGAGACTGTGAGGCGGCCATCATGAGACGGGATATTCATATTTTCAGTGAACATGAGACGCCGAGATGCTTTTAGCGAGGAATACGAAATTGTTTAACCCTTTGTGGGAATAAGGCACCTATACAAGGTATATTTTTTATTAATAAGTTTGTTATTCATTTAGGCAGAGGATATACCGTCATTTCAAAAGTTTAGGAGCAAAATATTAAAAGAAGTAACATTTTGTTTCTGGTCATTTCACTATTCCATGACCTGGCGAGGTATCAACGTTGTTGAGTTTTACATGCATTTTGTGGGATCGGTATGTCAGGATTCCTCATGATATTCTCCTTCTAAGTAAATAATCGTAGGTAATATCATTTTTCTGAATATGTCGCACTCCTTTACTGGTCCAAATTACAAAACAGTGATCAGTAGATACTTCATTATCATTTGAGAATGTTCTTGCTCTATGTTGATAGTTCATCGTGGGATATTTCACACACATTCACTTGGTCCCAAACTAACAAGTCTTGCACCATTGGATGCCAGTGTCTCTATGAAATTTCCCAAATTATACTACAAAATTTTGCATGAAAGTCTTACAATTCTGTAGCATTACAAATCTGTACCATAAAATGAAATTGTTCACAATCAAATGAGTTTAGAAATGACGTATGCGGTTGACTCAGCCCATCACAGTTTGTGCAAGGCCCGGCCTCAGATTACATTTTATTTTTTAGGTTTTCGGTTTACGAATGTTATCGCTTCCTTTTTAGCACATTCAACTATTCTTCTTATTAAAACAGTGAATCATTGTTTCACGAGCCGTGGTAAAATGCGAGAAGAATACGATTTTGTGCAGAGGTCTTTCCTTAAGCCACTCCTAAAGAATTAGCTAATCTAAGATTATCTGTTTCATGTTTTCTGCCTGCGTCCATTACTTATGTTAGGAGTAACATGTTACAAAATCTAATAAACAATTACAATGAATGAATCAGATATAAATGACGCCGTGTGGGGGGTCTCGTGATCCTATTAAATGTAACAAAATATATGTATCTCAATGTTGAAATGCCTGCATACCAATTTATTAAATTATAACTAATAACCTAATTCTTAGGTATCGATAGTAAATTGACGTACCTATATTTTTATCTGCACATGCTTTACCTTTAAGGTATAATCCTCTACAATCAATAATGTGTATGAATTCCTATATAATTAGGACTCGATTCCACATCCCACAATTAATTATAG
Organism: Conopomorpha cramerella; assembly: GCA_012932125.1. Taxonomy (NCBI): domain Eukaryota; kingdom Metazoa; phylum Arthropoda; class Insecta; order Lepidoptera; family Gracillariidae; genus Conopomorpha; species Conopomorpha cramerella. Next base: position 127,166 of record SJJU01000227.1, read on the forward strand.
TTTTCGTCGCTTCCACAAAGACGGTTATTAAATTATCTGATAGCCAAAAAATGTGACATACTGCCTCAAGGCTTTACGCTTTTGTTGAATCATCCGTATTTATTATAGCTTCAACTTCGAATCTAGACGTTCCAATACAAACTTCGCGTGTTAGGCAATTCAATATAATATCAAACTCGAGTCTAGAAAAGTATACATTACAGTAACCTATTCATAAAGATTACATTTCGAAATCAATCACCGATTCCACTGTGTGTTTTTAATAGGCCTAGACATTTCGATATCTGTGTCATTGGCATTTTTTCTCATTATATCGAATAAAGCTCAGTGATTTTAAATCTATACATACCACGTACCATTCAACAACTTTTTTTGTTAATAGTTTCTGGTATGAAAATAGTTAGTTAATGAGAGTATGTGTGTGTGACTAATACCATGAGAAGCTTGACCAATTTATAATCATGCGTTGTGGATTAGCGTTACTCTTGACACCTTTCTTGTGACGTGTTTTGGTACTGGACGGCGGTTTTTTAGCCTTTCAATTATTTGCTTCGTCATAGAATGACACATGATTGTTTGTGATGTTATTGTTTTCTTTAGTAGTTTTCTTTCTGTCTTCTTAGAGTTGTTTTGCTGTATAGTCATGATTTTAATATTATGTACACACCGGTCTTTAATAATATAGGTACAGAAAATTCGATTTTGAACTTTTACCACAACACATTTTAAACTTATTTTCCTCTATGACATAGAGGTCATTGTCGTTGTTACTAGTTTCTATGTCGATTATCAATCAAACGCTTACAACTAAATACAACATGCCATTTCTTTCAATATTGATTGAAGTTGTTGCGAGAAGTTTCGGTAAAAGAGGGTTTCGGGTAGAACACCGTAGCGTCATCGTTTATCTTCCGGTTTATTTTTTCGGTTGGCTTGTTTTTGTTTAACCTCCGGGACGTACTCTAACTCCTGTAATTTATGAGCAATATGTACGAGCAGATGAGATATCATTGGGCCCAGGGGATTCTTTAAACGTTGATGTCCTGTGATACTCAGGGAACACATGGTTTCTGCAAGAACTCTCGAGGCGTTTAGCACACTGTAACTCCCATGGTATCAGTCCTGCTTCTCGGAGATGCCGTGTTCCCGCCACCATGTGTGTATGAAAAATCCCAGGAATAAGTTGACAGTGGAGTGTCCTTCTTACGTATTTTTTTATTAATGTAAAAGTCAAAAGACAAATTAATGGTTTATTTCATCGTTATAAGTGCTAGAATAACAAAAAGCTTGATAAAAGTAATTTATATCTTGACAGTTGAAAAACGTCCCCGGTTCGAATTAATTTCTTATACTAGTCACAAGAACCGGGACGAAACTGGCATCTTGTCAAATTGTCAAGGCTTACACTGCTTAATGGCGGGATGCATCCCCGATCGGTGAAACAGCAGCAATAATACGGAAACGAGGATTCATTCACAATTTTTCAAATTACATAAACTGGGATAAACGCTGATAAAGATGAATAATCACTAAGCAATTAGTCACCATCATCTGTTCTGAATAATAAATATTTAAAGAAGTGTCCTTCAGATAATCTTGCAGAAAAGGCCTAACAGTCGTCACACGGTCAAGTATCACTCTGTAAAAGTAGTTCGCCATACTTGGCGTGCAATGCTAAGTGCCTCTATAGACAGCTAATTGTATGCCAAATCTGCGCACGAGTGGCTCTCCTCGCCGAGTGTTTGTACAAATTGTGATGATAGTTTGACAAGCGACTGTCAATCATTGTATATTGCGGAGACAGCGAAATAATATGTATTGATCCTACACGTTTTATGCTTAAATATTTAGCTATGATTAATAATTTATTGACATACCGTGAGTATGTTAAAATGAATCATTCATATACATCGAATATTATAATTGTCGAGAAAGTACGTTTGGATGGATGTATGTTTGTGACTCTTTCACAAGAAATTGTGACGATTATACATTGGAATAAGACATACGCATCCCGATATTCCCACGGGAACTATTTACTCACTTAATTGCATAATTAGCATACAAAAAGTTAGGCTCAGAGGGTAGACCTTAGACTTTACCTGTTATAATCCTGGAATGTTTCTTCCGCCTAATATATTTATTGCATTAAAAGTACAATAAGTAAACTTAATACTAAAGAATTATCTACCAGTCAACCTTATAACCTGTGGATCATATCACAACCTCTACATTTATCGTGATGACTATACCTCTATGTATCATCATCACGGAGTTTATGATTAAAATGTTCTATTCAGCTAAATATCACCCACTGCATAGTCTCTATTATTTTTTGCTAACAACCTCTGCCCCATGCCTTTCTCATGCAGGATTTTCTTTATTATGGACGGGGCGGAAAAGGCCCATTATTCAATGAACGTACGGCGTGACTTGCCCTCACAGTCTTCAATCTGCTCGTATAAAACTATCGTAAATCCAAACTATTATTTTCCAAGAAAGGCAAACAACAACTAATCTCTTAAACATAGCAACGGCTTCAAGTGGATGAAAGCCAAAATTAGTGTGTTCACAAGGACCCGTTAACCTTGATTTACACTGTGAAGTTTCAGCCATAAACCTTTTAGAGATAAGATTATCAATCATTGCTATAGAGATTACGCTTCAATCAATCTCAACCATTGTACTGTGACCTCCTTATTGTATTCAATTCATTAACATCGTGGCTCGATTAAACTTGATACTCGTCAAGAGGAAATAGTCCATGACTGTACCCTTATCTCAACCATGTTTCCCTACTTATGAGTGATTTGTTGCAGAATCCTCGCCTATTGACAGGTTCGCGTTAGTCCGAAGACAAACACATGTGGTGTGGGTTCAGGAGGAGAACTCTCGTGATCGTTACGTTAGCGTTTAAGTACGTATCGTAAAGATATTTTCGGCAACGTTTTTAACTGTTTTTTTTTTCTAGACAAAAACTTTACTATACTAGTTTTAAAGTTAGGATTGTATTTCCGTTAATCAATGATTTTATGGACTTAATATACTGCATGTTATTTAAGTTGGTAATGACATAATATTAATTAAAGTGTTGAAAGTATTATATAAGAACTTCATTGGTTTATTTTATTTCATTTTATTTATTTCGTTTCAACAAACTAGGAATTATGGACATTATTTTCTGTGCATTGTACGTATTTTTTTCTGTATTAATATGGGTACTATTATGTTATTAATGTGGGCATACATTATGGGTGTTAAGTACGTTACGAAAAGCGAAGACGTTAGGTTTTTAACACTTTATACAAAAAAATCTCGAATCGAAAATTCTCGAAACCGCAAACCGTCGTTCTCAGGAACCTTGTTATCCTACAATTTGGAGTGCGTCTTCAGCATCTATCACTAGAGACTCGTTAAGGTTCGTTTCAAGTGTTTCGGATAATGCCGATCGTCACTATGTAATACTTGAGCAAATCAACCCATAGTCTGAAGTTTATTATTAAAATGTTCCTCAAATAACGGTTTTGTAGTTCAATAGTTGATAACTTGATACGTTATAACGTTCTCGTCATGGTAGTCCAAAACTCAAATCTGTGACCTTTGGGTACCAAAGGTATATATCTTCTATAGATCCATATATTCACACCTACAATCCACAGGTGTAGGAAGAGACTACATATTTATATTTGTCACGGTCCTTATCCGTTTCGCCTCATCCACATGTTTGTGTTTCGAATACTTTTCACATCACCTTCTATCAGGATAAAACTTGGTTAATTTGTCCCCTGGGGAGGCTTGTACTCACCTGGCTCCTTACATTTCTTTCCTTAAACTTGCTTCCATCGTCTCCATACTAGATGATGGTGAACATTAGAAAGGAGAAGGTGAATCCGAATAGTTTAATAGTCGATCAGTTTATTTCATAATGCCCCCAACATTTGTCATCACCTTTAGTTCTTATAAAAGTTTTTTATAAAAGAAATATACTCCTGAGCAAAAATTCAGGAACACAATATAATTTTGTGTACACAACACATCTAAATATATCGCAATTGAGGAAACTAGCTGAGTAAATAAAACTGTTTTAAAGAAAATAAAATAGCGAAAAAGAAAGTCACCAAGTATTGTTGGCTCGTATTCAATATTACTTCTTTCAGAATTAGTTTTTTTTAAATGTGACCCGGAAGTTTTGCTCACAAGTGTACCTAGCCCCCTCTCAACACTGAAAGTTTAGAGAAAACTATTTTTATAGTACCTAACAGTAAGATTCATCAAGTCCATAAAATGAAATTCCTCATTGAGGATTAGTTTTATTGGTTTTATTTATATTGCCTTGCCTAGATTTTACTGCCTACGTTTTGGCATTATTAGAATTGGACGACAAAGTAAACATTTTTGGAATTTATAAATATAATATAAATCCTGTACGATCATAAAAGACAGTCTTAAAAAACCATAAACTACATTTCTTTTTGTCTCCTAAGTGTGTCACACCATCACGATACAAGATAGTAGACTTGAGGCACAAAATCTGGCTGCTATTCTACAAATAAACAACGAAAGTAGTTACTTTTTGGACTTTTCATGCATATTTAGAACAGTCGAACAATATACAAATGTGTCTGTACTATAAATAACAGCTATTTTATCTAAACAAATCCGCTTGACTACTTATTTTGAAACTTATATTATGAATGTCATTAGACACTAAGGTTTATTTTTACTTGTCCAAATATACCAACTCTGCCTTGTTGATTTTTTGAGTGGCATAGGAAGTGTTATCAAAACTGACACACAACTTTCTTGGCCAACCGTACGTATCCACTTTTTAGGTACAGTCGCCACGAGTCAGATCTACCACCCTTAGGTTAAAACTCATATGAATGTCGTTAGACATTAATGTTCATTCTTTATTTATCACAATACAACAACTCTACCTTATTGATGTTTTAGTGACACAGGAAGTGTCATCAAAATATACCACTTTCTTTGCCGACCGTACACAATTCAGATTTCCCAGCCATCGAGTGTATTAAAATAAAAGCCAAGTCAAATATTAAACTACATGCGCTACGGCTTGTCAACAGCTGTACGTGTATAAATGAAGCTAGCTTCACCTAGTTAACATTCGTTCGGAGTATCTCACGACCCAGACTTTGTGGGATCATTTGTCAGCCGTTTGTAGCGGGCCATGTCGCTACCGATTTAGGTGCTATTTTAGTTAGAGAAAGGTTAGTTACTCTCCACGAGTTATATGTGGGTCGAGTTTGATATGCTTAGTGAAAATAATATACATAAAAAATACATAGTCTTTCTTTAGAGCGGAATGGCGTCAAGGTACATCTTATTAAGTGTAGTAATTGGAGCTAAGTATGTACAAATGCTATCTGCGAAGTATGGTTATTAGTATTTTATAAAAATGTTGTACGGAATTTAAGCTGAATGCTGATTCTGTTACGTTCTGGCGTTTGTAATATTGATAAGGTGTGAAAGGGACACACTCTTATTTAATGCACCGTTTAACTGTTTGATTAGTGTAACATAGCTTACACGAATAATAATGAGACCAGAAGTACCCCGACGTTTATACCCGTAGTTTATGCCCGGCGGTTAACCCCTGCTATTGAGATCCGTTCTGTAGCTTTTGCGTGAAAGTGTAACAGATATCCATGTAAACTTTCTTGTTTATAGATTAAAAAAGAAATAACATCCCACAGTGAAAAATTGTATAGGCAACATATCAATCATAATAAAGAGGTACATAAACTTTACTGTATGTTATTAACCCTACAACATAAGGAAGTTATTCACTGACATTTTCTAAGTGTTCAATGCATATTTAAACTGTACAACATATTAACAAGTGCCTACAGATTGAAATCAATTATAGTTCGTCATTAGAATGTGTCAATATGTAGGCTAATGACAGAATATCTTAGGATAGTATGCGAAATGAATAAAATACATACTTTCCATTACAATCTTCGATCATCAATTAATGTAAAGTAACATACGTGATGTCTCTACAATACTCTACATAGAGTTCAAAACATAAAAACTTCCTCCGGCTACAGGAGTTTCCTATTACAATGAGTGCATTTTACACTGGTTTCACTCAAAACCAACTAACTCATTGTATGAACGCAAGCGACTGCGTCCATTTGTTGCAGCGTATCTCACGACCTAGCCTCTTGAGAGAATCATTTGTCTGGCGGCTGCCGTTGCTACCGCGTCGGCCACTATTTTTCAATAAGCCATTTCCAACTATCTTTGTCTGTAACGAGACTGGAATACACTACGTTGCTTATTTCGGGCACTGGGAACTTTCTCGTTTGGAAGCATAGTGTAAGAAAATGGAAGTCAAATGTGGTAGTTGCATTGAAATGTATGGCTTGAGAAGATATTTTTGAAGTGTGTGATTTTTATCGATATTGATACTTATTTATTTAATTATTGATGAAATTACCGATTTTGCATATTTTTATAGAGTAACAAGTAAAGTACAAGTTAGCAAGTAAATAACAAGAGTAAAAGGTAAAAAAAAATATAGAGTAGATTTCTTGCGCCATCAGTATCTCCCATGTGGTGTCAATAGGCAAGGTAGGTTCTACTGTAAATATCAGCAGTACCCAGGTATAAGGAAAGTGTACGTCCGTATTAGCGAGCATAATATGAAAAGTATAAATCAAATTGTAATACGTCATTGCATACATATTACAGTATTTTTAAGGATTGTTTACATACATTCGGCATATGTAGATTAAAAAACCTTGTGATACTTTTACGCCTAACCAAGTTCACAGAAATTTGTACCTATTTTGTCGGCAAACATGCTCGTTATATAATTTCTTATAGGAAAATTGCTGCTAACCCAGCGCCAGCTCGCTGACAACCGCTCATGAACCTCTGATAATATCACCTCGGATGCCATTAGACGAATGATTGACGTTGTATGTTTGTTGTGAGTGATTCTATTCCAAATGTAGAACACCACCTTTTTTGTGGTTAATTCTTAAAACTGCCTTGCTGAGATAAACAACACCTGTCATGTTTGAGCTACTTGCCTAAGTTGATTCAGCGAGTTGAAACGTCAGGTAAATTTGAATATGTATAATTGATGTAAGTAGTAGAGAACAATATTAACGTGGTATGTTGATCGCTCAGTTTCAATACTATCACTTGTGTTTATTCGAGTGCATACAAAATATTACATATGAGCTTTCACTATTCATTCAAATGGTCCTCTTGATTTATTATCATTTTTTGACTGCTTTCATTGTTTTAATTAATGGAGCGGATTAATGTTAACATTTAAAATGGTGACTATTCGCGGGACATCGCTTAAGCTGATTTGAACTTGAATAAATTTTGTTGCTGACTTTCGTTTTTGTTGTCTTTGGGACTCTAATAGGGTAAAATTTCGTTAAAATTCGAAGTTCAGGATGTTGCTTTTATTCTGAATAATATTTTCAGTACATCATCGTACACGTAATAAAAGGTAATTTAGAGTATATTACTAGGGAATACAGCACTATGGATTATTTGGCCAAAATGCTACGGCAATGGGCTCTGTCTGTCTGTCACGTTGGGTTAAATACGCTTGGTGAACCCTGAGAATTTGCTTAGCAAATGTATTTAAAAAAATAGATCTATAAACAATTTTATATCATCTTTATAAAAAAAAACACTTTCAAATTTATACTAATATTGTAATTGCGAAAGTAACTCTGTCTGTCTGTCTCGCTTTCTCGAAAAATCTACTGAACCTATTTAAATTAAATTTGGTACCTATATACACACATCAAAAGTGTCTAGGGATCAAGAACACCTAAGTTCTAAAATAAAATCTAATTTATTTAAATCAAATCTAATCTTCCGGATTGGTCTCCTACCTAATTCCCCATGCCTGCATGACTTATCACCACATTTTGAATAAATTATGAATGAATTCAGATTTTGTAAAATATATTCTTGATTGCAACCTTCTAAAATGTACTTGATCCCTAGACACTTTTGATGTGTGTTAACTACACACATCAAGGTTTAGAGCCGGAGAAAGGACATAGGCTTTTTATCTCTATCCTCTGGCATGCATCACTAAAAAGAGAGTGTTATAGTTTGTAAGAAACACTGAAACTACGCGAATGATGTCGCGGGGCGTCCACTAGTAATATTGATTTTCAATGACCGTAAGTACTCGAAACAATGTTTTAGAGAAAAGAAATATCTTCACACGCTTCTTAAATTATTAATAACATTCTTAAACTGCGCCTTCGTAATCTTTTTGTGACAATATACGACAAGCTATAGGTACTAAGCGTGTGTTTTCATCACTTACATTCTTCCTTTTTTCATTCTTCCCAATACTCTGTCAATTATAAATGATATAAAACAATGTGGCATCTCGACGACTTGAATTAATCTAAAAGTTTGTGTTTTTTCTGGTATGCGAATCGCAAGCTGGTCTGCGACGTAAAACAATATTTATAACACACGGGTTTCTTCAAAAACACGGCGTAAATGGCAAATATTAGCCGTAGAACCGATTACTGTTGACGTAAACGAGTTCTCGAGTGGAGAACGCGTCTCGGCAAACGGAGTGCAGGCAAGGTGGACTGGTGATTTGTGCAAAAATGGCTGACAGAAGCTGGATGGGAGAAACCCAAGAAAACAAATTAGTTCACGAATAAGGGCTGATAATGATAAAAAATGCCTATTGTTAGGCTAAATGAGACTTAAGAGGCAAGACTTCAACGGTTTGTCCAAAGGATTCATAACTTGATTTATTAATTAATTTCGACGTACCTACTATACTGCGTGTAAAAGGACCCCGAGCAATGGTCTTAGAAACGTCGTTAGGCTCGTCAATATGAACAATTGCTTTATATGGTGATAATGCAGGGAAATACTTACAATTATCCTTATCACTTTGTATAGATGTAGTCAAACTGTTTTCATTAAATTGTGTTGTGTATGCATTGCTTTGAAAAAGCTGGCTCAATTAGGCTCAAATATTCTTAAGTAGGGCTCTCAATAATATTACCAAACATGCCGTAACACAGTCGTGTATGAAGTCGCGGGCAATACTTAAGTCTTGATTGTAAACAAGATTTTTAAAAAAGTCTTGATTGTCAGGCGAAAAGTGACCTAGAGTACGTCCAATTGTTCTGTCCAATTTATTTCTGCTGACAAAAGCCCCCCGATGGCCTTCAACTGTCACTGCTGTCAAGATTCTGCCAGGTTTAGTAATTTGATCGTTTATTTTGCAGTATCAGATAAATTCTTTAAATGTTAATATTTATACTTTTAAAAGGGTCAATAAAAGCTTGCACAAACCTTATTACTACGAACATTTATGGGCCGTGAACTCGCGTTTGCGCGTAACGCAGTTCAAAACTGTACAATTATGACTGTACACAAAGACAGGTACCAACTTTCGGAACTACGTCTTGCCTACATGCCCTGTTTTAAAGTGCTGATAGACTTGAACGTTAACTTAGTTAATATTATATTGCGCAAATATACGAGAAAATTTTAGCACTGTTCATTGTTCGATATATAAAACGGCGAATGCTCAAGCCTATCAGAACCTATCACACAAACTGACAGAAACGCTCACAGGAAATTACGGCTCGTGTACACGGGCTAATACACCACACACATATGCAATGTCCATTTTCTATTGCCCACTAGAGGTAAAAGTACAACTCACTAATAAGCGCATTGTCTAAACCTTTTATAACCGTTTACCTTTGGAATGTACGATGATGGATTCCCAAATCACATAATGGCCGCGAGGTACACTACCGCTGCAGTTTCATCACGAATAGCTTCGAGATTTCGATGTGGTCTGCGAGTATTCCCAGTAGTTTGGATATTTTTGTTCCATCACTACGCTACGGATTTTGAAGCGTTTTTCAATAGATAGAGTGATTCATGATGATTGAAAGGTTTACATGCATAAGGAAAAAAAAAAAAAAATACACTTCACGCCTTTAATCCCAAAGAGGGGTAGGCAGAGGCACTTGCTAAAAGCAAGTACCCACGGTTCACCAAGCGTATTTAACCCAACGTGACAGGGGGTGAGCCCATCGCCGTTATAGGGTTTTCACACCTTGTGGTGTGCGGGTTTCATCACGATGTTGTCCTTCACCGTACAAGCGTTGCGTTGCGTACATAGGCTCTGAAAAAGAGTCCCATTGGTACAGGTCCAGTAG
>SJJU01000228.1:0-70243 GCA_012932125.1 Conopomorpha cramerella
CCCCGGCATTAATTGCCATTAGATCGGACGAGCAGCCATCTGTGACTACTCGGAGCGATCATTGCCTCACGCGCAGAAACCAACAGGCAGTCCAAACGACGGAAGCTTGCCAATCAGACCTGGCACTGACTGCTGTATTTATTCTAATATTCGGCTTAAAAGAAAACTTAACGGGTATCCGGGTCGTGAATAGAGTTATTGGGCGATGGACTGGCGACTTATTATTAATATCTTTACATTTTGGACGTCTGTGGTCCAGTTGGTCGGATATTTGACTTGTGATCCGTGAGTCCGGCTACTGGACGTGTACCAATGGGACTCTTTCCCACCTACGCAACGCAACGCTCGTACGGTGAAGGACAACATCGTGATGAAACCCGCACCTTGTGGTGTGCGGGTTTCATCGTGTGAACCCTATAACGGCGATGGGCTCACCCCCCACGTTTGGTTAAATACGCTTGGTGAACTGTGGGCATTTGCTTTAGCAAGTGCCTCTGCCTACCCCGCTTTGGGATTAAAAGGCGTGAAGTGTATTTTTTTTTTTTTTATTTTGGACGTCTAATTTTCAATTATTAGAGGGCCCATGTCTCCAAACGGCTCTGTAAAAATTACAGTATACAGGGATTACAGTGTTCAGATAAACCTATTTTAATTTTACAATGTACGTATTTTAGTTGTCACACTACAACAACTATGCCTTATTGATGTTTTGGTGACACTGGAAGTGACACTTCGTTTGACGCCACGTTGCCGGAGCGAGGCAACTTAGGCTCCGGAATTTAGGCTGCAAATTAGGCTTTTGGGTCCAATACACCTGTGTGCGGAAGAAAAGATCGGAGGTACATATATCAAATCCCTTAGTCTTAAGACCAATTACCGGAATGTCTTGTCGGTCTAACTGTTACCCAAGTTTGTGTAAAAGTTAAGTCTAACGCATGCTGAAATGTTTATTTTAGAAATACTTTACACCTTGAGTCAAAGTAAAAAAAAACTTATTTTAAACTACCTAGTGTTGATATTACTGATGAATTAGGTTCTAGTACTTTTTAAGGAGAAACACTTTTGTAATTACATACTCATACGCAGGTAGGTACAAATCCTCACGCCCGCAATCTCCATAAGGGGGTAAACAGAATCTTAGGATCACGAGGAACCTTCGGCCACATTTGGCATAATAAGGAGTAAATAAAGCCAATATGGGACTTCAGTTACAAGTTGCTAGCTCATAGCCCACTTTTATAATTCGTGTTAATATAGGTACCTACACTGTGTGTGTACACAGTAGTGTAGGTACCTATGTATATTAATACGTTTCTCAAAATATAATACAGTAAACGACCTAATTCATCTTCAAGTTAGTAACATCGGTCCATATTTTGAAATTTCCCTGAAGTACAGATCTCTGCTCTTGTAACGTTTGTCTCGCTCTAATCGTGCTTGAGTAAAAGAGACGCACTGTGCTCAAGCGACACTTCAGTACTGATTATAGTTCGCACATTTTCTTAACTTTGTTTCTTACCTTTACGAAATAGAAAAAGATACAGACAATGCAACGGATAAGGTCAGGGTTAAAATTTCTCTACTTATTGTGCTCAAATACTTCCTTGAGAAAATAATGTATGTTTGCAAAAACTATGTAGGTAGGTACGCTTACGTACACTATGAGTAAGTATGTTATTCACACAACTTGAATTAAGTACTTAGTCGATAACTATCGTCAAAAACAAAGTTGTGTACCTACATTGTAAATATTCTATAAAACTTGACATGGCGTAGATAAAAAGCTATCATCCGGTGTCAGATTGCTACCCCAGCAGTCGCGCCAGCACATACACCCGCAGATCACGCAATACCTTGCGATCTGTGTTCTGTAACTCCTATTAAGCACATATCTATGTGTCACACTCTAATCGTGTTTGTGAAAAAGAGACAAACCATGGCCAAGCGACAACTTACAATGTTTCAAAATACTGGCAAGTTTACTGGTCTGGGGAAACCATCACGCTTACAAAATTTCCATAATTTTAAGGAACAAGAACACCATGGACAATTATTTAGAGACGGACTCGTCTACATGCTTTTCACTCTTTTTAACGTTCACGTTTTGTTGACCCCTTGCGAATCTTCTTCATCCATCCATGGATCTGTTGCTAAATCATTTTGGAGCATTGATTACATTACACTATTATACAATATACAATTACTGATGAATGAATGAAGTCACTGTAATGTGACGAATTCACGGATTATTGACTTGTGTATGCAGGTATCATAATTCGACTGCGCGTGTAAGAATGGGTTTGTCTGTATATATTCTCACCTGATGCACAAAGACATCCTGGCCGCCGTCCTCTGGGGTGACGAATCCCCAGCCCTTGGCGACATTGAACCACTTGCAGCGGCCGCGTCGTGTGACACCAGTCACTCCCGGACCGCCCGCCCCGCTCGGTGCTGAAAACAATATTTTTACTTATCTTATGCCCATTTAATAAATTAGGTTAATTGGCGAGTGAGTTCGTTCGTTGTCCCAAAAAATAATTGTCAAAATCTGCATTATGACGAAAGGAACTTGAGTGACATTATAGTACTGTCCTAAAGCCTGCGCCTGCGTCTTAATTTTGTACTTACCTATTTTCTATTTAGACTAGGCCCCGATTCTGAATTACAATTATGTAGTGTCACTATGTTCTCTCACTGGCACCTCAAGGGCAACCTTTGTCGTAACTGCTATCGATGATATTTCGTTAACTGCGTAGAAGTACAATAACAAGCGCGGTCCAAGCCCTTTTTTTTTTGTTTCGTCACGTTTTTTCCTTCATCATAACATTGGCCTTTCCATCGTGTTCTGATTATTCAAGTCGCTTCTGTTTATTGGCAACATCGAGTGTGACTGTTCGATCGGCCAAGTGATGTCTATTAGTTGTGATGTCAATAAAACATCAATACCTAACTGAGATACTTAAGATAGCGTTGTTATATTATATTATAACTTTCAACCTTGTGATAAATAGCACCATTGGAGCTCAAACCTATCGTACAAGACAAATTATCGGAATTCTTAACTTCAACCGTTCTGCATTTATTTATTTCATTAATGATATTTTACATCAGCTTATTCCATCCATACACGCCGGCAGTTTCGAAGCATATTAAAATCTAATCAGATACAATTTTATCTTGATCTAATCATCTTCTATTTAACAGAAAATAACACCATAAGTGTCTTAAAGAGTTAATTTAATTCAAATAAATGATCACGGAAAGTGTCGTAGAGGCAGAGCTGACTCGTGGGAATATTGAGCATAGCGATTAAATACTAAATCGGCAGAAAGTATGTAGAGCGTCAGATTTCTATGAGATTATTTTAACGTGGGATTCTAAAATCATAAACATCTGGTCATGTACAATAAGTACCTATTTTGTGTGAAGTGCTCAATAAAGTGCTTAGCAGGGACATAACCAATATTGTTCAGCGTTATCGATGATAGACGATAGGTACTTACTTATTCTTTTATTGACACCGAAAAATATTTCGAATGAAGTCCTATGTAATAAGGCAATAATTCATATTAAGTACGGAAGGTTATTCATATTAAGTCCTATGAGTAAGAGAAGTAATTACTATTTCAGATATTTGGTAAAGCCTGTTCACTAATTCGACGAACGATTTGACACTTTGTATCATGTAACAATTATAGGTGGATTTAAAAAAATACATCATCAAAGCAAGATATTATATATTAATTAGATAGTTGATTCATTCATTACATTCTATTATGAAATTACATCTCTATCGTTGAAATTCAATTCGAATTCGATAACATTATTTCGATCGATCTATCAAATTGTTCGACGGATTATTAAACTTTAGTCGACGAATTACAAATTAAACCTACTAGGATGTCTTAGGTTCGTATTCTGAAACTATGTAACACTACTCAGGTAGAGTTTATACGTTGTCTGACTCTAATAGCAAGTGTCAAAAAGAGACAATGTTTTTTTCAGAATACGGACCTTAGTTTGGGCAGGTGTAAAAAGTTCCCGAATTAATGTATGCACTTATTTATGTTAAACACCGAACCTTGCTGTAAAAAATACATATAAAATTAATTATTGAATTAGATTTATTATTTCTTTGCTTACGTTGAAATACCGATATTTTATTGTTTCGGATTTGGAAATATAAAAATAATCACTACATCTTGTTCAAATTCCATGCATCATATAAATGTAGTTAAAGCAAACTAACGACTCATGTTATAAAATCACAAACAGATCAAATTAAAGAAGAAGAAAAAACACCGTGTAATTAATTAAGTATCACTCTAAAACAACTATATATACCTTTATAGATACCGAAAGCCATAACTTTACGCAGTTATTACAACAAATAATAACAACGATGACGCAGCGAATGTAAAAGTTCAGTAAGTGACATCACATGCTAATGATTTCAATTCGCTATTCAAACGAAATCTAATCATTGATCAACAACACAGAGAAAAGTGGGCCGGAGACGCGATGATGACGCATTGAATAAAAATCAACTCGGGCGCAGGACAGAACCCCTCGATCGTTTACCTGAAGATGGCCATTGCACCAAAAGGGTACCCTATTCCCCTATCGTCGCATCCATATAACACAAAAAAGGATCGTGGGAAATAATCTGAAACAAAGAATTCCTAGTCAACACCGGCGAGTATCAGCTTTCGAATCATTTCAACCAGTGTCGGAATGGGAATATATAATAAATGCACTTCCGTAAAATAAGAACTACAATATTAAAAGGCCAACTATCGACCGAGTGGAATGTTCTAGCTATAGCGGTGAATAATCTGAATGAATATTTATGAAGAACGCCCATCGATTCATGAACTAATTCAAAACTTTTTTTTAAAATACACAGGCAACACAAATCAAGTACATAAAACAATGCATTTTATATGTACCTAAGTAGTCGCGTATGACCGAATATTTGATAAGGCACGATTTCATCACTCACTCACTGCGAGCAACGTTCATCAGGTATGTGGATTGCTCCGCCATGATAAAAATGTTGATTACGTTTCGGAATTTCTGTTCAAACATTATGAAAGTGTTACTTCTTAAAAGTGTTTGAATTTATCGGTAAAAGTTCTTGAACTATCAAAAAGCAATACGACTATCGTGCGAGTAAACAAAGAGGAAAGCGCGGTAATCAGGGTGGCCCTAGGCAAAGGAACTTTGGAGGTCGGCGTGTGTGCTTATTCAGGTTGTGTGCTGGGACAGTCAGTACCTTAGTCGGTTTGCTAATTCGATACACACTTGTATGAAGGAATGTCGCTAAGCATATTATTTTCGTCGGCGGCGTCATAGTAAAAGCGGTCCGTAGAACACACGTGGCGTTTCCAAGACGAAAGAATCTATGGTATTTAGGTTGCGCTTCTGGTGGCTCTTTCATTCATTGCCGCTGCAGCGCTGCCGCCGCCACCGCAGTCCGCCTTCACATACTTGAATGTACTTACATTTTATTGATCTTTTTCGATTAGTGTTTACATACTACTAATTTATCATGAAGCAATGCAACAACCTGGCTTACAGAGATGACGACAAATATCCGCTATACTTACACTTACCTTTGTGTAATATTTTTCGTTGTCACTAGGAATTTGTGATAAGAGAGTAAGTCTAGTTTGGTATACAATAAACTAAGTTGTATTTGTACAATGCATTCCTAAATATAATTATAGTAGGGCAAGCGAGAGCAGGATTGCATGGGCTGCGCGGGAGCGTGCGCCGTGTTTACCCAAGGCGGAGCGGCACGTACGGGTCGGGCTCCGCCGCCGCCGCCGGTCCTCATCCCAACTGAACCAAACCCATCAAGTATTCACGTGCATTAGAGGCTCAAACACTATTTCATAATTGTATACGTGAGCGTGCGCCTCGTCAATACACCATACCTTCACTTCACTATGCGCATTCCAAAGAGTTACTTCATTCGAAACAGAGGCTGATGGCCTAGCTTATGATTTCGACCATCTATTACCGAAAGCTCTAATAACGGAAGTAAGTGCTTTATATGAAGATTTACTAGATAATTCCCACGTTATTTTGAATAGTAAATTAATGTAAACATAATATTGGGATAATGTTTATTCTGAACGCCGACAATACCATATACGGTTATTAAAATTATAAAATCAATCAGCATCAAGCTGAGTTAAAGAAACACAACCGAACAATATTTTAAGGATATTCAAAAGGAAGCTTAGTTTAAATATAACTCGTCGAAGAATGTGAACTCCTCACCAAACTGGGGCGGAGAGGCGATTGTGACATTTTTAGTCCATTTAATTTCACCATTTATTGTGCTATTTTTGTATGAACCGTATTTGTGTAAGGTCTGACTATTTCGGGAAGTGAGGGGAACCGTAAATGTGAAAACGTTACTATTTCCGATTTGGGGACGTCTACCAATAAGGTCATCGAACGTTGCAACTCTTTACATTTCTTGTTGAGTACGAAATGTAAATTGATTAAAAGTACAGTTATATAAGTAATAGAGAAGACTACAACCATTGGTGATAAAACATCTCCTAAATGACTTCTGTACTAAAATTTTAATGTTGGCTTCGATTAACAAGCTAAATGGCTAGCCTTGCCATGCATTTCGTATATTCGGTAAGGAGACGTCACACAGAGGCGGTAGATACAGTTAGGAAAGCGAGCCAGGAGCAGGCAGCGAATACGTTTAGAGAAGGTTAATTGGTTGGAGATACAGTGTTGCTCCTACAACAGTACAGCAGTAGCAGCTTGCTAGTATGTTGTCGACTAATTATCTCTCTTCAGTATCATACAAATGATATTCATCTCTACATCATGCGTGTCTCAGACATAGGATGACATAAATTACAGTCCTCCATTTGTCACCGGACTAGCACACCTCCTTAACATTCAACATATTTTCAACCACGATAATATCTATCTAGGTACCGAATGTGCACTACCGACAATTGGATTATCACGGAATACGAAGGGCAGGTCTATAAATAGCTGCATCTATTTGTCAATTACTTAAATATTGTATAAATAAAATTCGTCGATACTTGATTCATTCTCTACAAAAGTGCAAGATGTCCGTATTCCTTACCTCTCTTTTAACGTCATGATTTGGAAGAAATTCAGCACTGGTATAGCTCCTTTTTCATACAATAATAATGATAGAACATAAATTGAATTCACACCATGCAATCAAGCGTTCTAATTGTCTTAAATAGTATCCATTACAATTGTCAAAGTTGCATGAGTTAAGTTATTAACGTGTGACAGGGACCAATTACATGCTGCATGGGCTTTTGGAGGGCGTCCTTCATTAAATTAAGATTTGTTATACCAAGTAACAAATCTAGTATGACGTGCACCTAAAGATTGTTTTGATAGTATTTGTATGTTCTTGTTCGCGTTGGATTTCCTGTGATGAGATGGGGATATGATGCTACAAACAAAACAGAGAGTTTGCGAGGCTCACTCCCGTCACTTTGGTTTAAATACGCTTGGTGAACCGTGGGCAGTTGCTTAGCAAGTGCCTACCCTGTCTATCGCAATATTCGCAAGCTAGCTGAAGTGGCATTGAGCCGACAACCTTTGGGGTAAGCGAAAACTTGAGTGTAGACTGTGTAACGGAAAACGGAATGTAAGACCCCCAGGCAAGGTATACTGATGAGGCCTATGTCCAGCAGTGGACAAATATTGTCTGATGATGATGAGTAATTCTTCATTCGTGACGTTTACTTGGATGACAAATCAATTCTAGAATCATGCGTTAGAGTTAGATGTTTTAGTGCAGTTATTAATTCAAAGTCATTATCAGTCTTTTTAAAGTAGGTTTTAGTTTTTTCTTCTTACTATACAAATTCATCATCATCATCATCAGCCCATACCTGTCCTCCAATTGCACGCCACTGTGATCTGTTTTCGGCTTCTCGCATCCAGCTTCTGCCAGCCATCTTGTGTATACAAATTAGTAAAATAAAAAAATAAATATGTTGTTACGTTAAACTACTAGTAACTAACGTGTATACTCCCTATGCCGGTGAATAGAACCTACTAAGGATAGGAATAACCTAGGAAGATATTACTCCTAGAACACATTATAGTCTGTCAATAGAAGTTTAGATATTTGTACAAGGAGTAAGGTTGGCAGCGATAGGTGGCCTGCCCTTATGAAAACTGGAGTTTTGTTTCACGTTACGGCTACAACGTCAAACCATTGTCGTCATAGAATAAAGCAGTGTATCAAATTACGAATCACTCCTGTCTCGTTTTAATTTGAATTCATGTTTGTTTTATTTTTTGGAGCCCTTATACGTTTGGGCGTATTACGTAGAACTCTACATATTTATTCTTAACAAGCTGTACCATGGAGGTGTTGGCCACAGTTCATCCTGCTGCACTGCAAGCTTAAAATCCGTTGAGTAGTTTTTCCTTGAAAAAAACAAATCCATCCAAACAAAGTGTCGCGTTTATGATATAAACAGAAATCTTATATCATCTGATAAGTAAAGACTTTTATTACGGGGCCGTTCAGCTCAAAAAGAAGATATAATACCTATATCCTAACAATTTCTTCAACCACAAGCCTAGGCCCGACTCGGGATACCTCGTTTCCCCAAAGGATTCTATCCTCCTTACTAGATTATGGAAGTGAGTGTGTTTGAAATCCCTCTCAACTGGTCAATGGTGTCAAATATGGATGACACACCATTAATAAGTTGAGGAAACGAGGTATCCCGAGTAAGTGTAAGTGGCAGGGCGTTTATTGGTAAAGGGGTATGTTATTATCCGTGGTCATTATGTGACTATTGTCCGCTGCGCTAGGCACGCATCATCATACAACACACATTTATCTATCTTTCGATAAGGACTTGTTTTAGTCTTGTCAGAGTACAAATGATGAATGAAAGGGGACCAAGTACCAAATTGTACCTCACGTAAGCCGGCGCCACACATTGAACCACAGCAAAAGTCCAAGCCAATGTTTGTTGTATACACACTAATGTCAAATATCAATCCAAGACCGATCTACACATTAGTGTTCTGGATCCCAGAGTAGAACGATGAGCCAACGGTACCAATGTGTGTCACTTGCACAGAGAGTGAGACGAAGTACCTTGTAGACTCATTGATATTTAACTGTAGAGTTACAATTGGTTCAGTTTTAAGTTTAAAGCCCAAATATCAAATTTGAAAAAATATTTAATAGTAATTTCGGAAACCTTTTCCAACTGTACAGAATATATTTTTTAAGTAATGTTTTTACCTTAAGTTTTTTGTTTCAAGCGATAAGCATTTAGTATAATCTCGAAGTAAACAATTCGTTAATTAGACTGATACCGCTGTCTAGAAGCTAATTAAACATAATGTTTAATCAAAACGCGACATAGTCTAATCACATTTCAAGTACTCTGTGGTAAAAGGGCTAAACAACTAATGCAGTAGACATGGTACTGCATTAGTTGTTTTATCGCAAAGTACGGTCGCGTACTACGGACGGCCAAGAACGTGGCCTCTCAATTTTGATGGCACTTCCTGTGTCACTAAAACATCAATAACGTTTAGTGATTATGTTGTAACAAGTGCAAAATTGACCTTAATGTCTGATGTGTGACAATAATATGATTTTTATCCTAGGGTGATAGACCAAATGTACATTGTAGTAAAATGTGAAATTAAGTAAACAAAAGCTATGTGCAGTACTGCATTTACATAACAATATAGTTATGATAACATTATTCCCCCCATATTATATCCGCCCCTTTAGGAATGTACGTTTATACATGATGTACACACAGTACACAGAACTCTTCGTATTCTAAAAGTATAAGAAACTAGGATACTGATTATTGTTTCACCCCCTCACCGTGTCATCATTTGACATTTTCGTTGAGATACACACTACCAATAACAACAACAATATTATATTTTTAGTTATTATATTACTATTAGTGGACGCTTCGCGATTTCATACGCGTAGTTTGAGTATTTCATACAAACCATAACACCCTGAATTTAGTGACGCGTCCCACAGGATAGAGATAAAAATAGCCTAAGTCTTTTTTTAGGTACTAAACTATCTGTATATTAAAATTTATTAAAATCAGTTCAATATTTTTGTCGTGAAAGCGAGATAGACTGAATTACTTTCTCATTTATACTATTAGTATAGATGATAAGGCAGTTGTAATATATAACCGTAAGTCCCATCGTAACATTAGTACTTAGATGTCCATAACAGTGTTGTGGAAAGAGCTCTTGGACACGTGAGCTTAGCCAGTTTTAGGTCACTTAAAAATACCAATTTCTTCTAAAACAACCTTTAAAACTGGGTTAGCGAAAACGGGCATTAGTATTTGTATAATATACCTAAGCCGCTTATGTCCCAAGGGCTCTACTCACCACTGTTACGGGTATCTAAGTACTAATGTTATAAAACGGAAAGATTTGTACTTTTGGACGTCGTCTGTTACGAATAATCTCAAAAACTACTGGATGGATTTTGATCATTCCTTCTTCATTAGAATTCTACGTTTATCCCTAAATAACATAGACAGCATTGTATTCCAAAATTCCCATGGAAACAAACGGAATAAAACATGAGTACCCAACACCGCGTATAGCCAGTGAGTTTATTAATTTATTCGGGCGTTTTCCATCCAAAAGAAACAGTATTATACTACTCTAAGTAAGTAACTAAATAACTAAATCTACTTTAGGCATTCTATTCAGAACTGCAGCCTCATTTTCAGCTTACGAAATTGATACCGAACATTTATTTACATACTTTGGAGAGAATTTTCAATACACTTCGCCATCTTCGATTGAAGAACTAAGAGTACGTCTGGCAACCATCGTAAACATTATAATAATATGATAATTTAAAGCTAGATCAAACTTCGCGGAATTTACCTAGGCATTATATGCCTCTCGTAATACGCATTGATGACGAACCATAAAAATAGAGCCTCAAGAATATTTGAAGTAAGCCGTAAGTCGACGAAAACCCGATCATTGTATGACAAATAAATCGGAATGTGTAAATATAACACGTGGCCCGTATATTTTGGTTGTATGGCGGCGTGTAAATGACCTAAGCTGGTGCCATTCACAAACTTCTGCCATACAACGCCCGATCAGGTTAGGAATTTAAAAAGTTATACGGCCGCGGCAGCGGGGCTCTCGACGAGATCAAGTGGCGCCTATACTATCCTTAGGGCATGGCGTAAGTTAGAGGGAGAAAGAACTACTTCACGCATTTCGACCTCAATTGATGAGAACTACGGGACGCTAGGGACGTGCAACTTATTTTTTGTCGATAAACATCTTGGGTTTTCTTTAAGAGAATCCGTTAACGTCGATTATTCAAGTGATGTCATTATTTACCTACCAACAGGTAAGCTATAGGTACTTCCGTTGTGCTTCAAATGTATTAGTCACTTACTTTAAGTTAAGAGTGTGGTGAATGAAAAACTATAAAACAGGTTATCAGGGAATGTCGTAGTCGAGTAATTCGTGACTCAGGCTAATATTCTTCTAAAAATTAAACAATTTATGACTGTAACAAATATGTAATAAATATTTGTCTAAATACATACAACGAACATACCACAATATATCGACAAATGTGTAATAATCCTAAACATAGTACACCCAACACTAAGTCAATGGCATGTCGAAATCGAAAACACGTCTTGAAGGAATAGTGGGGAATAGAGATTAAGGTCCTCCGAAAATGCAGTCAGCCTGTCCACGCACACTTGCGCACTTCACGCATACTAATGAACGACATCACACGGGACTGCTGCCACAAATCGATCCTTAATTACACAACAATAGGCCAGCATTTTAAATAACACGGATCAAAACACCAAAAACACCCGAGTTGCACGCACGGACGCTACAACACGAACTATTCAATGCTTTAGTGGCAACAAGTCATCGCGCTATGCATTGGATTTCAATAACCAACACATTTTGTGGATGCTCTACATTGAACAGGTAAGCGCCGCCGTCACCGCCAGGTAGACACGACTTTGTTTTTATTCAAAGTCATGTCATACATACGACTATTACCTACTGCACGGAAAGGAATATCAATGAATACAGAATACCAGTTCCGGTATCGACGTAATCACAACAAGCGTTTGTAAACATGGTAAACATATGTGCGTATATGTGACATTACCGAGCAACTATTAACCTACTTTAGCATTTATTTCATTAAAACGAATGTCTGTCATCATCGGCACCGTCGGCGATGCCTCGCGGCCGCTACTGGAGTGTCGACAAACAGCATATCCGTCCGATAAGGACGATGTAAACTGTATGCGCGTACGCAGTTACGCGCGCTTCGCACCACGTGCGCCTCTTGCCCCATTCACGCACTCGTCCCAACATAACAAGCTTTATTCATTACACAAACAAACAAAAATAAGAAAATTCACTCACCTAGAGGCGGATATGAATTTCCGTCTTCCTTTTCACACATGGTAACTTAAAAACGTAATAAGGCACCACAAATATCACCTCTTCGTATCATCCATCCTCCAAAAAATAAAAAAACAAAATATTTCTAATGTCAGTCTCATTAAACCGTTACAATTTCTTAGAAAACGTAGGAATAGTTATCGCTGCATGTATGTTTTCGAGGGGCGCGTGTGAGCGAGGCGCGCAGTGCGCGGGCAGCGAGCTACGACGCGCGCGCGACCCGACTGCACTCGCGCGGGCCGTGGTGCGGCCGCGGGCTCTGCGCTCTGGCGGGCCGGCCCAACGGAACGATGCGGTTGGTCCCTTCCCGGATATCGCCGAACAACAACTTTTTAAAATAGAGAAGCTAACCGAACGTGTGCACCGCCTGAAAGCAACAACCGCTGTGCTACGAAATGTGTCACTGAGTAGAGAGCGCGCACCGAACTCGGGCACCGCGGACAGGGCACGCTGCAGGGTGAACGGCACCGACTACCTAACAAACACCGCTTCAAACACTCGACAACATTCAAACTTTACAAAAAAAAATCTTAGTAGTCTGCCGCGCCGCCGCCGCCACCGCCGTCGCCGCCCGCGCCTATTGCGCAGGGCTCCCATAAGATTTCAACAGATAGGGTTCGTTGACAAAATTGTTTCTTATTTTGAAGTCAATTCTATCGAAGACGAAGTAATCTAACTAAGGTAACAAAAATATTAAAACCACGACAAAATATTATGTGATATCAAAATTAAAGGTACATTTTTTATATAAATTAATTTCATTCAATAACAAGCATACGTTGACAGGTAAAGGTAGAAATAGGAAGTAGGGACACTTCCTAAATGTAAATAATCATGTATCTATGTTTTTATAGTTTGTTTAGGGAACTATTACTTATTAGTTCAAAACTATTTTGGAAAAAAATAGGTTCTTTTAAAATCCATATTGAAAATGTATCTGGCCTTTGAGTCCCAACAAATCAATAATTGCAAATTCAAATAACGCGTATTATAAAAATGACGTAATAATACGAAATATTATCATGAAAATATTATTTTCAATTTAGGACGCAATTCGTATGCCACATTGTTTGCATGGATGAATGGATGTTTGTTAGTCGTTCTGATGAAAAGGACTGAACGTATTTTAATTAAACTTTACAATAAAAATAGCCCGTACGTCGGAATAACATAGGCTTTAATCTATCCCCAATACTTCATGTGAACGATTGTATGTATTCCAAGTAAGTAACTAAATACACTTCACGCCTTTTACTCCCAAAGCGGGTAGGCAGATGCACTTGATTGATAGGCAAATATCCACGGTTCAGCAAGCATATTTAACTAAACGTGATTGGGGGTGAGCCTATCGCCGCTATAGGGTCCGCACACCTTATGGTTTACGGGTTTCATCAAGATGTTTTCCTTCACCGTATGATCGTTACGTAGCGTACATTTAGACTCTGAAAAGAGACCCATTGGCAGACGTCCAGTGCATCCGGCATCGAGCCCACAACCTCCCGATTAGAAGTCAAAAGAATGACGACCATGAAGGTAAATATATAATCTAAAGCAACGCGCCCTCGCAAGTAAAATCCACGACAATTTAACCCAGAATTCATAAGATAAAAAACAACATTTCCTAATAGTTACATCAAATTAGTAAATTTTAATTCACTAACACCATTACATTTATATTTATCGTTCACTTTTCTGAGTAACTTACAATAATATACAAATAATTGTTTATTTCGAGTAACAACCGACTAATGTCACGTTAGTAAAAAGAAATATTAATATTATTATAAAATTAGGTAATTGTGGTATATCAGACTACTGCACCACAGAAGCTCCATGGTTGTAGAGGTATGTAAAAAGTACCTACTGAACGGAGTTAGAAGGAAGTGTGAAAAAGTACAGTATAAGTAAAGTACAGTACAGTACAGTGTCTATGTAATTTATGCGATACTAGCGTGAATTATATGTACGTGCATACACGCTAAGTACATAAACTCACGTCTTACGTACCTATTAGGGTGGATAGACGTTCAGTCTATGTCTCAGATATGATGCCTCCTAGGCCATTGTTAGCTTAACAGTTTCTGATTTAATGAACAATTATTAGTAAGGACTAAGGTATATAATAGGTTCAACGTTCAATAATCCCTTTCCTACCCCGGATATCCGTTGGGTCCCTTTATACGCCGCGTCGGAAGAGATACAAATAGTATCATTATTTTTACGTGCCAAAGGAAGCTCGGAAAATTAAGGCTCATGTATACTGGACCCATTTTCATGCCTGTAGTTTACTGGAATTTTTTTTCGACATGTAAACTACGATATAATGCAATTTTACATAAAAAGTCGTGGCGGGACTCAATTACTAACGTAACAGATAAAGAAGGGGTGGGGGCTAAATGGGATTTTATTATTCGCTACGAATTTTGATGTGTTATTTATAAAAATAATATATATAAAAATTACCTATTTTTATCATATTTCAGTGTTTTGAACTTGAGAGATAAGTAGTTAAAAATTGAGACGATCATCATAAACCAAATGGATATTACCTCAGTGTTTTCAAAATGTAATTTAATTGTGTCTAAAGTGTGTGTAGGAAAAAATCCTATCTTTGCAAATCGGAGCTTTATGATATATAGTAGTAAACCATAGACCCTCTGCCGCAACTAATTCACACGAACTTTTTAGAACCTTTTCTTTAACTCTGTTTTTGTACCAATTTTTTTTTTTTTATATTTGTGTAGCGGATAAATTAGCCTTGTTTTCCTAGCAATAAATAGTTCGTGTTCCTCTATCTATGTGTTCCACTTTCAATTGTGTTAGCTGTAGAATAGGAGTTAGTTGGCAACCGATCCTGTTCCTCCGTTCTGATTATGCCCTTGGCTCAAAAGTTACTTTCAAGTAAACGACACTACTCTACCTTAGCAACTGCAAAAAAAAAATAAGTAACACCAAAATCCTTGAGCTTACTTCAGGTAGCTTCAAATTCATCATGTAATATTCACATAGCACCCCTACAAATGTAACAACTTGCAGGATACCCTGATCCCAAAGACCCAACTATCATAACAACTATTCCTAAGAAAGATAGAAAGAAAGAATACTCAAGAGAATCTTGTAACCCTTCACGTGTCCGCGCTTGACAAACTAGCCAACTACTCCATTGTCAATCAAACTATTCATTTAAAAATAATCTCTAACAATAGAACTTAAACAGGACTACTTGAAAAAAAAAACAAACCAACGTAACTGCCATTTCACTTTCTCTCGCCCCCTTTTTCTCTGAAGATTTGCATTCGACTGATGCTAAGTTTGGTGCGTCTAACAATTAAATAATTTAGCCCCTTGGCTTAAAAAGATTACAAAAAAAAACGAATCTTGTTTAAGTGACAATAGAATCACTGTTCGAGGGAGATGTGATGTAAAACGGTCATTGTTGATGAACATATCCAAATCAAAGTATAATATCGCAACCATATTCTTCATTTTTATCTGCATTTGGTTCGGTTCAATTGATAAATATATATAATATAACAACTTTAATTCGACGTTGAAGTAATAGATTAATCAATTACTTATACTATTTCAGTCACAGAACTCACAGAGAGTTTTTGTCAAACATGGTCTAACAAAAACCAAAGTTGCAAAATATTCACTTGCATAGTTATTATAGCAATAGAACCATTTTTTATGTCTTTCTTAAAACAGAAAACCAATAAAATAATTTTATCGTAATATCTTATCGTATTATCTTGTTCTCATGTTTTATTGTGACTATGAAATTGTATACTTAACTGCTTTTTTCATTACAGATGAACTATGTATAAACACTTCTTAGCATCCGACGTGTTTTTTCAATGTGTTTAACTTCCTTACTAAACTCGTAAAATGTTGCACCTGCAGGGGATTATTCATTTCCAAAATTATTGTAGTTGTAGACCTAATGCCATCTATGTCTCTGATAATGTAACTCCATGGTGTTGAGTACTGTACAAACCCATAACATTAGATAGTTAGATAAAATATATGCAGAGGGCAGCACTGGCAGTTTAAAATAGTGCCACCTACCGGTTAAAATATAAACTATGGAAGAGGCGGTTCCTCCGGCGATTGGGGTGTGTCCCTCCAGCCCCTGCGGCTTTGCGTAGGTATAGGCTTGTAAGAGCGCGAAGCGTTTGAAGAAATAGCAGAAAAGGAATATTAACTTAAGTTTTTTTTTATTTGTATTCGAGTACATCGTCCACAAATTGCATATAAGATATTCCATTTTAGTTTTTGATAGCATTATTATTATTTTGTTATATTGTTATTATCGATATTATTTGGTAGTTATTATGAAATCATCGTTCATTTGGGTAATTTCACAAATTAATAACGTCTGTAATTTACACACTGAGGTGATCTAAATAAAATGTGTTATGAATAACGAATGGGGTGGACACAATAAAATAGATAAGTATGTACATACGGTCGGCCAAGAAAATGGTCTATCAGTTTCGATGACACTTCCTGTGTCACTAAAACATCAATAAGGTAGAGTTGGTATATTGTGACAAGTGAACAATGAACCTTAATGTTTAATGACATGCATATGAGTTTCAACCTTAGGGTGGTAGAGCAGATTCTTGGCCGACTGTACATAGGCACACACACACCATTTATTATACTATTCTTTTATATTTGTATTATATCACCGATGAATTATATAGCGCCATTGCCACTTTGTTCTAAATAACATCTACAATAGGTATTGTTGGCATACTTAGTTCAGAGAGGTCAGAGAAGGTTCAAGTGTTAATATTAGTTTTCGATAGCATAATTTACCAATATTTTTTTATTCAATTTTATTTACATCAATAGATATTATAAGTACATGAACTAGCTGTCCCGGCAAATATTTGTTTTGCCATTATAAAATGCCTTTGTAGATTCATAAAAAAATTATAGTAGCCGATTCTCAGACCATATAATATAAATAATATAATATAAATACCCTAATAACTAATATAAATAACCATAGAATACGCATATACAATTTGCTAAAATCGGTAAAGCCCTTTCGGAGGAGTACGGTAAGTAACATTGTGACATGGAAATTTTATATATAACCTTTTGACCTATTTACTTGGTATGATTTACTTGCCTCAAAAAAAATTAAAGCTGCTATCTCGTGCTGTCTCGTGTAAAATATAATTATGTATATTTTTCATACACGATCATGGATTGTGGATTATTCATTGATTTCGAGTATTGCTCTTGAACGTACAAGAAAATGGAGTCTAAGTTAAGAAGTGACAAATAAGGATTAAAAATCTGCACTCACGAATCTCGCTATTTCCGTTGAGAATCTTAGCGGGGTCCGAAGCCCCGTTGTACAGGGGTGTAGCGGAGGGCACGGGCAGCTTGGCCGGATCCCCGTGCGAGGCCGCCCACGCTGCAGCCGCCGCGGCCGCCGCCGCTGCAGCCGCGCAAACGCTGCACTCTGTGGGAGAGGATAAACATTCAATCTTATTACAACGTACGCCTTATTCTTTTCCTTCTTATGGTGAGCGTTTATCCAGGTTGACAACAGGCGTAGACAGCAAATAACAAACGGGGTTCGCGCTTTATAGATATTTTAGGTATGTATGGCTATTACCGCGGTAAAAGCGGTGGCAGTATCAAGCAGGTAACCACTTCAACAATTAAAATATGGTTTCAAGCTAATCTAAACATGACTAAACTGTTGCTGTGGAGGCAATAGCCGAGATCAACAGCTTAACGTGCCATCCAAAGCGTTTATAAAATAACCATGTTGACCAACCGCGCTCCTTATTTATTATCCTCAGTGAGCGCTACAAGCACAAAGCCTATGAGCAGTTCAACATAACGTATCACCATGATTCTTTATTGTATAATGACTAATATTTATTTACATATGAATTTTCGACACATGCTAGAATCGACACATGCTAGAATCATAGTCCAAACTCGTGCTTTGGTGTCAGCAGATTTTGTTATCCGTTAACATTAAAATATGGTATGTTTAGATTATACCTATAATTGTTTCACTTGAACACAATAAAGTTGGAAGAAATATTGAAATTGTAGAGTTAAAACCTATTTAGATTAAACGAATTACAACTGATTAGCTTCTTACTTATTGTTACGATGCAGTATACAATATACAATTAAAGGGTCATTGGGCGAAATCTGACCCGGTTTTCGAAATATGTCCTACAAACATTAAATTAATTTTAAATTATTGATTTTTAGTATACCTTTCATTGTATGTAGTTTTTAAAACAAAAAATCGCGGCAGATGTCTTAAAAACAACTTTAAGTGTTTCAAAATATTTACTGTTGTAATCAATCAAAGTAGTTACAATAACAGAAATGCACGGCTAATGCAGCCTCAGCCTCAGCCTCGCTTATTGGACAAGTTTTATTGGATTTTGTTGATAAGGAAATACTAAACAGTTATGTTTTGTATAGCCGCTCTGTGTTGCGTCGAAGAAAACATATTCTCACAGTACACTTTACAGAAAGGTTCCGAGATCACACCAAGTTATAATTACAGGAAATAACACCTCGTGAGGTAGAATAAGCATTGTTTTCAGCTGTTAGTTATAATTAAAAGTAGGTAATAAAATAAAATATAACATTTCTACATGTATTTAACGGATTCCCTTTGATGGTTCGCGGTCTATATGTTATGCCTCTTGGGTGAGATTAGATTCCACTCTGAGAAGATCAACATCAAGATCCAGAGGAGAGCAACTAACAACCGGAGATGCTAACAAGTCGCGACTTATTACTATGACCCGGCGGGTCGTCGAGACCATGAACGGGCGTTTTAAAAAGGGTTTTAAAGTATTCCGACACACTTATTTGAATGTTTCATTACCGAACATGATGGCAGACTTTAGAATAACTGCAGCTCTCATCAATGCTACTCGGCGGCCATACGAAGATAGCATTCACTACGAGCAATTCATCAATATAATTCATGAAAATATTAATAGAAAAAATTAACTGGTGGATTATGTAAGGGAACACACAATTTAAATAGGCAAAGGGTAGCCTTTACTGCAATTGATGCCAATGATGCCGCGTTCGATTTCGCACGGTTGACGTTCGATGACTTGATATTATTTACACTGGGCACCTATCATCTAAGGATCGCCAGATCATACGTCCATTAACACTTACGACCAAATGGCCTATATATTGTGGTACTTTACCGGCATCAGGAATCGATAAATAACAGAACATTGATTCGCGGTAGAATTCAGTCGCGACACGTCAGGAGTACTTGCTTTTGCAAGTGCCTCTGCCTACCCCTCTTTGGGATTAAAGGCATGAAGTGTATTTATTTAAAGAGTAAACAATAGGTATTACACTTACATATTGATGAATCCTACAAGTGAGGGCAGGGATAGTATAGAAGATTATTACTGTTCTTGTATCCACGGATGCCGAACTATCGTGTGCTGTGTACATATAGCCAGTATGGTCTACTTTTTGTCATGGGCAAGACACCAGGAACGAATAGATGCGCCAGCAAGGTTCTTGGACGACACTACAGTGCCTGTTGACATTGATCATATTGAATAAATACGATATCGTTTGTTTATTACATTTGTTACATTTGTTTTATTAAAAATAATTAGATTCCTACATCAGTATTAGGGAGACAGAATAAGTTTTAATATTTTACGTGCAATAAGTAGATAGTTAAAGGCAGCAGACAAACGCAACGAGTTAAGTTGGTCCACAGTGTGACGAAAAATGTCGAATTATCCCTACTTCTACTTATACATTAATTTTATTTTTTTGGGCAGATTCCCATACTCTACATTAATGCGACATATCTTTTCGTAAACTAGGGATGTTTATCTAAACATCCAAACCAATTTTCTTTCTGTAGGCCGTGGGTATGGTTTCCATACTAAGTTGCCCAGTGACCTTTCAGCAATAAAAACTTGATACACCACTCACTCTCACATTTACTTAGACATAATAATTGTCGTCGCTTGGATTGCTGGAGCTTAAAAATTAATATTTGGGACGTACTTTAAGAGCAAAGCTTCCAATAAGAAAAAACTTTGCAATAGGTAGTTTTGTAGGTATACAGTGTTCGAATTCCAATGGAAATCTGAAGCTACAAAAAGAAAGAAGAAATAATGAAAATCTGACAACTCATTTTACGAGTATTATAATTAGAAACATGTACAAAACATTTCTTTTGGAAGGCTGTCTTTGGAAAGTCAATTTCTACGATTTAATTATATAGTCTAAAATAAATTAGCTTCAGCATAAATTATAAAATGGCTATTAGCAACCTACTGTCGACATATAGAGTCAAGTTGTCAGTTGGAGAATTATCACATAGGATTTACATGTGCATTGTATGGGTCACGTAGTCGAGTACTTAACTATTCCTACACCCACGAAACTATTCCTTTACCTTTTATGGGTTGTTTGCTAAGGAGCAAGACAAACTGAGAGGACGAGGACGAGTCGGAAGTCAAAAGTTAAGAACAAAGTAGAAAAGGAGAAGCCAGGGCGCCATTTTGTTTTCACTTTTGTTATTCAAAGAAATAAAAAAAATATTTTCGTAAAAATGGCGGTGGTGACGGGAACATGATTAGAAACTGATTTTTAATGTTATAATACTGACGAACTTGGTATGCGACAATATAAAAAAATATTGTCTCCACCCTTTATTGTCTGGTTTTAACAAGAGACTCGTCGCCAAAGTGTGTATTTTGAAATCTCGGTCATTACCAACATATTCCGTTGGAGGTGTGTCACAAGGAACAGGTGACACAAGGCAGCTGCTAACTGACTGGTAGTCAACTACTATTGTACTATCACATGTAGCAGAATACTCTACGTTGCAAACTTAATAAGAGCGTTTTGAACAAACGCGCTTATTGTTTGTACCGGGTCTAAATATATGAAAGGTTCTGTAAGGCTTGCTTAGTAGACCCAAAAATTTGGCTTTTTCAGTAGTCACGATTTATTAAGCATATATGTATGTAGTGAAGTCTTTAGTCTCCATGTGCAAGGCAACCGCAAGGAAACTATACTATTACGTTGTTTTGCCAATATACATTAGGGAGTGTTCCTCAACATCATCATCATCAGTCCATATTGGATTACGCCACTGTCGTCTGTTTTCGGCTTCTCGCATACAGCTTCTCTGCTCTATTATATTAAACCTTTCTCAAAAATCACTTTATCTACTATGTATTGATCTATAACTCAACTTAGGTATTTTGAGTATATTATACATTTGTATTCATCTTTTTTACCTTAAGAACGTTTTACCTGAAACCCTTAGGAAAAAATTGCTTACGCTCTTTCTTTGTATGAAGAAAGCAATGTAGCTTTCAATAGAATGCTTGGATATTTCAATACAATTTGTCGAATCGATGGCTATGGGATGGGTTGGGTGTACAGATTTATTTAAAAAAAAGCCGTCAAGTGATCCGTAGTACCAAGTAGCATAATATAGAAGTTTGTTGTACGTATTAAAAAACAATACTGCAGGCCTAGCACGCGCCTCAAGAAAGATTTGATATAGAACAAATACGCGCTCTGATTGGCTGTTATGTCACGCTTTGTGCGACTCAGCTAGTTTCAACAAATCACAGCGCATTATTAGTCTTGTCACTTATTTCTTGGAGCGCTGTGCTAGGGGGGCTGATCTCTTTAAAAAATGGGGGTGGGGGTTCGCGATCTCTCGCGAAAACTATTCAGTTTAGAAAAAAAAATTAGAAACAACAATGCAACTTTGAAAATTTATCCTTACACACCAAACGTCCAAAGAAGTGATGAAGAAAATTTTTTTTTCATGTTTTTTGTCTATTTTTGATGCACCAGAATATAATATAACTACCTACCAAGATTCACTAGTATGGTTCTTCTAGTTTCGGAAAAAGTGGCTGTGACATAACAACCTAATACCCCCATCGCTTTTTTACAATAGGACAACCAGGAGAACGGCAATACGTCATCCATACCAGGTGGATTTGCTATTTACGCGAGCCAAACGGTTTGCGTCTACTTTCATAGTGTTTCCTGCGCAGTACAGTCTGAAGGTCTTCAAGTCGCGGGTGAATAGGTACGTAATGAACAAGTGTGCTCCATCGTAGATCACATCACTGCTTAACATCAGGCAGGATGGTGATTGGTGGTCAAACGCTTCTTCAGAAAAGTAAAAAAAAAATAAAGACATACGGACGGCATGACGAATCCATAAGGGATCCTAATTTTAAAATGCCATTTGCCTACAGAACCCTAAAAACTTGTAAACTAAAATCGTTTTGGCAATTTTAGAACCTACGAACGTTTACTACTACTAACCTAATGTTTACTTAATTTGTGAGCGGTTGTAGCCATACACATTCTGACACTTCACATAAGGACACAAAATGTGTGTGTGTATGTATACAGACGCATTTCTCTTCAAAATAATACATTGTCAGGTGATGAGCTGTCCACCAATCACCGACACTTTAACTACTTGTCCACCTAATCCTCAAACGTAGGAGGCACGACTCCCAAAAGGTTTTAGCCCATGATTATGGATGCGAATTTAAGTGCGATACGCTTTAGCCTTGTCAAATGATTTGAATATTTTAAACATTACCAAAATGAAAATATCTGTTTTTTTTATTTTATTCCAAGCTTCAAAATTGCTGACAAAGACAACAATGTTCCTTTTGTTGATTGGAATAGTTAAATACTGTTGTAGTGTTTTTGTTTGCGAATCATTGTTGTCGAGGATTGGCAAAATATCAATGTATACTTTTACTTCATTACTACAAAAGAGAGTATATATTCAATGAGTAACTTGCACAGTGCTTTGTATTTCTCACACGACAATGTACTTGATGATGATTAAATGATAAAAAGGACTAAATGACTAAATTGCACATTTTTTTACTTTTGTTAATAGTTGCTTGCTAAGGTTAGAAACAATTTCTGAGGTGGACATCGGCAAAAAGATAGTTGTATTTCGTGTACATACTTTTTCCAGATCTGTTCAGCCATTTGCATATGTATACCAAGATTGACATTGTAGAGAGTGACAACAACTTTCGTAAACATAATACACTCGTGAACAAAAAATCCGAGTCACACAATTTTGTGTATACTACACTCGGGGGCAATGAAATCGAGTCAGTTTACTACACCAGTTTTGGTTGTTGTAATAAACTGACTCGAATTCATTGCTCTCGAGTGTACATAACAAAACAATCGAGAAAAACTAAGACTAAAAGAAATACTTTTTTAAAGACAATAAAATAGCGAAGTAGAAAGTAATAAAGTACTGTTGTATTATATTAAGTATTACTTTCAGAATTAAGTACTATAGTGTAATACATACCCGGGGATTTTTTGCAGAAAAGTGTATTTGAAACAACAGATTTGAAGAATGCTGAATTAGGAAAATGTTGGTAAATCCAACTGGATATGGTAAGTAGATAGTTGGATTTGCCAACATTCTACCTATATAAATGCACGCGTTACTGAGAAAACTGAAAAAGAATATTGGGCACATTATGATCTTGCACTACAACAACGTATACACATGTGACTGAGTGTTAGAAGTGTGAAACATAATGTTTCCTGGCTGAATCGATATTTCTTAATGAAGAGATTCGTTAGTGACGCGGTAATCATTGACAAAATAAGTATAATATTTTGACACATCAAAGGATATAATTCATAGTTAGTTGCACATTTAATATTTAATACGTTTAATGTGTATATATTTTCAGTTATATATAGTGTAAGAACTTCAACAACAGCACTAAGGATTGATGACTCAGCTTCAAGCAGATATTACCAACAAAATTGTCATTGTCAACGTCGTTACCTATTACTACCATAACCTCTAAGACAACGACATGCAAAGCCTACTTCTCATTGTAATTGAACATTGATAATATAAATTAAAAAAAAATACTCTATGGAGAATGTTATTTTCTAATAAGACGGTCGATTTTGAATCAGATCCAGAACTGGTTACAAGATTTCATAGTTTATAAGACCGGGTAAAATGTCGATAAAATTTATTACATATAAATTGTTCGATTGAAACTCAAAATTTTAAATATAGAATATTCCTTAGTATGTGTGTGTTCAAACACTACTCATTGAAATACAGTAAATATCTCACCCTTCATGTACGCCAAGTGTTCCCCTTTTGACTAGAGTCGAATATATAAACAGCGCACATTCATGTACAGCACTCCCTTTTTATTGCACGCAAAACAGTAAAAAACTACCTTCACAATAGAAGCACTTGTTGCAAGGTGTTTGATTTATTTCTTATATTTTTTTATTGTGTTTGTCACTTGTATTTTTATGTTACTATTTTTTTTTGTCGATGCGCGCAGCTCTGCGCGACGCGTTCGCTCCACGGCTGCGTCGACACTATATGGGGTCAATTTAGCTAGGGGATGCTGTGCCGGTTTATTTGGACATTCATCAATAGGTACATGAAGGAGTAATAATAATTATTGGCCATTGAGATCTGTGAATATTTTGTTTGCAAATAATACAGAGCAGTTAAGACTTGGCCTGGTTTTTACTAAAAGGAAATGGTGAGCTTGATAGATACAGGATTTGTTTTCTATTGAACTTGATCATTACTTAGTATTTTCTTTGTCATTAGATTTCATATCTCACTAAATATAGTCTCTTATCATATGTAATAAAACAATAATTAACGACTTTCTTCTTAATCAATTAACGTCGAGCATTTGGACAGCATTACTTATCCTGCTTTAGCAGTTTATTGTTCATTTTACATTTTCAAAATATTTGTAGGTATAATTTATCCAATCTAGGCTTTAGTCCCAGTAACATTAATAAACATTTGAAAAACTTACTTAGTCCTTGCCCAAAATTTTTTCCATGCTGATTGATGGAACTAAGAATCTACAGTGTTATCAATTGTCAGGTTTTCATTTTATAATATTTTTCATAACATCGATCGATATTTTAAACTCACTGTGTTTTAACCACTGTTCTTAACCCTTTGCACCCGAACTAAAACAGTCGTGAGTGTTGATTTCAATTGAATTTGAACCTCATTGTGTGTTTATGGTGTTCTATCATTCAATGGTGTTCAACTAGATACAACACAACTATTTTTTTTTAATGCTTTGTACATTTTTACTTTAATTATTTAGTAGATGGAACATGTGTATATATTTTGGGAAGGTGTTGTCAAGTTCCAAGGGTTCTATTCAAAATAGAGGGTATGATTCGGATTTAACAAAAGGTCAATTATATTCATTCTAACCATATTCAGATAGGTTGGAAAGGGGTAATTCATTAATGTTTTTCTTTGTCGTACGTCTTGTTTCAATCGCAGTCACAAGAGGCATGTTTGAGGTGCAGCGCACGCACCGCAGGAGGAACCAATCTCTTGCATGGAGCGCCCCACCGTATCTAGTAGGCTATTTATTAAGGAAAGTAGTGAAATATAGAAACGCAGTGAAATACTGGGTTACCTTACCCATCACGATTTTGGGCCTTCTGAATCGAAAAAACAATGCAAGGTTATATGAATTGTTAGATCTCAAATGATAGGGCACCAATTGACCTGTTTGAGAACTTGGTGGTAGAGGAGCCTTTTTTTAAATTCTCATTCTTAGCCTATCACTTAGCA
Organism: Conopomorpha cramerella; assembly: GCA_012932125.1. Classification (NCBI taxonomy): domain Eukaryota; kingdom Metazoa; phylum Arthropoda; class Insecta; order Lepidoptera; family Gracillariidae; genus Conopomorpha; species Conopomorpha cramerella. The sequence continues at coordinate 26,198 of SJJU01000228.1, forward strand.
TTAATTCAAAAACTAGAAAAACGTATTATTATAAACTTAGCAAAAATTCAGTATACCTACAATCTAACAAGATTCCGGGATTACAAACGAAAGAACACTTACCATGGACATAAGTGTAGATAGTAAACATACTCGGCTGATGTATTAACTATGCAACTTCCACATATTTATAGCGTATTCATCGCTTTAATCAGAAACAGGTACCTATTTCGGTTTCTCACGCAAAGGATTAAAAAATAAATCACAGAAACATAAACACAACACTACATTTGATATATTCAATTGACATTTTATTTTTTATAGTAAGTTAATATATTTGTAATAGATATAGAGATGCTATAGCCGATTGTTAAATACACGCATTAAATCATTATTAAATCACATTGGTGCAGGATTTATATAGGCACCTATATACACATCTAAAGTGTCTAGGGATCAAGAACATTTTTAGCTCTAAAAAAATCTAGTTTATTTAAATTTTAAATCAAATCTAATCTTCTGGATTGGTCTCCTACCTAATTCCCCGTACCTGTATGTGTGTGCCTGATTTATCACCACATTTTTAATAAATTATGAAGGAATTCAGTTTTTGTAAAATATATTCTTGATTGCAATCTTCTAAAATGTACTTGATCCCTAGACATTGATTTTGATATAACTTTTATTACTTATAGTTTCTCTTCTTGAGATAAATTATTTCTATATAGTGACGCCATAAGTAGTATAGTACCACGTAAGGTTAGGTTTAGCGGATTCTTTATCAAGAGACACTGTCTTTCTTAAATACGAATAACTATTATTGTATTATTCTATAACACTACTGCTTATAGGTAAATCGGAATACCACATAGGTAGAGCATATTTTGTCCCGAATTTCCCACGGGAATGGGATAAATTGCCGGTGGACATCTAGTGGTATATACAACCGCTATGGACATATTTTTTCAAGTAGTTTTAGCACTGAGTAAAAATGATAGTGCCCAGTCAAAAAAATATACTTTAGCAGATTTAGTCGAGTGACTGATTTTAATTTTGTTTCAGGTTTCTAATTTTAAAGACATTATTTATGCGTTTACTTAGTTAAGTGAATGCAAAAAAAACTTTGATAAGGACAAAGCTCTCGTGTGTTGGTGTACAAAGGCGGGCCATATTTGCGCGTGCGCAGTACGCACCGGGCGCGCATCTGCTGGTCAGCGCGTGGACACAATACCCACTGTTGGTAGGGTCACCATGATTTTGTGTGGAATGTGATAGGTATTTGGATATGGTAACAATTTTATTTGTGAATATGTAGACGGTGAAGAATTATTTTACAAAATATCGAATTAAATTGGAATATGAAATTTAGATGTATTGTATGGTCTTGGAATACGTTCTTTGCCAAATTCATTGTCAAATTTATGCATTATGTTTCTGTATATACATATATAAATTCTGCAAACAGCGTTGTTATTTAGATGCTAAAATGTTATTTACTTTGTAACCATATGGAACATATTTGTTCAGAAAAGAGTAGCTCAGACATTTACTTTATATTGAAACGATAGACAATTATCGCACTAAAAATGTAAACTACGCAGATACCATATTACGTATAAAATCATAGTCACCATACTTCTTACCTGACACACCCCATGCTCGGGACCCATAGCGCAGTTTGCTCCGGATTTTTCTAATTTTGGCGAGAATTTCATGTCACCGCCACGCCATCGTCACTCCGGGGCACTATTCGACACGCATTGTTCGTTTTAGCATTTCTGTTAATTAACTTGTTGAATGAAATAACATGAAGCGAGTAATAAAACTAAGCTGAGAGGGCAAGGAAATCATCATTAATTGCTATACGTAAATAACAAAATACTGTATATTACAGGGATTATTTTCATAGGAACAACAAAATTAAATGATACTAAGTCTAAGTAGGTAATGGTGGTACCATAACAAAAGTTTTATAGGTCTACCTTATCACGTTAGCATGGTGCTGAAAAGAGTTGGTTGGTTGGTTAAGAAGCCTGTGGGCATTTGCTTCTGCTTACCCCGATTCAGAAGTAAAAGGCATGCTTTTATATTCCGTTTTTTTTTATAATAATCGTCCTGCCACAAAATTCCTCTCCTAAAATTCTCTATCCACAATTATCTATCCAAGTGAAAGCGGTCATCTGCGATTTGAGTCCATGCCATTGCCGCATAAAATATTTACTTTTAATAAGCAGCGGGATTAAAGGTCCCGGTTTTGTTGGGGGATGTTTTTTGCACATAACAAAAAAGCACTAATAAAAAATTTACGGACAAAGCAAAAAATGGCGCGTGCCACACAAATTATTCAAGGATTGCGCGTTATAAATAAAGATTTTGGATATAAATCATACCAAGCGTTGATGCGACAGCAGACTATTACTTGTTTTTCATCATTAAATAGTATTTACTAAACATGATGATTAATAACGTAAGTTCAATTATTCTTAGGTGTTCTAAGTTACCGTTTTCATGCAGGTACATACTCACATCCTTATAGTGATGTGGAGTATTTGGAGATAAGTATCTAAACCACTTTTTGATTCCGAATATCCCTTCCGAATATTCCGAATATTTCTTTTGTTACTTTGTAAATCACTTCTTGAAGCTGAAGTAACACCCCTAGCTGTACACGGTTTCTTTTGCGCAACCCATACCTGCCACGTGACATTTTCTTCTATGTATTTACCTAAAATTCATAGCTGATATCTTATCATATTTGTAAAATCTGATACTACGCTGTACTCTGATTAACAAAAAACCTTGCCCCAATTTCCATAGTCATTGTGCTGTCCATACATTCATCGTAGCAATTATTGTGAGTGACCGTTCGCTGTCAATCAATCAGAATCGAGACAAAACAGGGGCAAAATCGAGTAAAAAAACTGACCCCTCGTTGACCATTCCCTAAAAAATCCACCACCGACAAAAGATCGATTTGGATTCTGCAAACAATGGTGATGGAATAGTTAGCTGATACTTTGTATGGATTTGATACCGTCCGCCGTTTACTGACTGACAACGACCGCTTGTATAGTTTACTAGCTTTTAGGATATAGGTGCACTTGACACCTCCCTTATTTTGTAGATATTCCTTCTCTAGTCACTCACAAAATGAGCAAGATACAATTATGAAATCACAAGTCTGTCAAGTAAGTATCAATAATCAAGTAGATACATTAATAAATAAAAACAAATTAACTACCTTTGATTTCTTATGGATGTTATACACAGTGCTCCTTAATACACGATTGACTGAGAAGAACTGTTAAGGTAACGTAACAATTAGTGAATATTTTAAAGAAAATTATGATTTTACAGGAAACAAAATTAAGTTAAGTTTTAAAAGTTAATGTTGACTACGGAGTTAAATGTCGTTATAGATTAGACCAACGCAGGGTGTCACAAGTTAAGTAAGTTGGAGCTGTGTTACTATAAAGCTGATCGTAGGAATTGTGGAACTAAATGCACTGACATTAACCGTTGACACGTTTTATTGAAGAATACTACAAAACAACAATAACAATTGTCTCAATCATAAAACAAAACAAAACTGAAATACATCGAAAATAAATTGATAAATAGCGCTATCGCTATCTTCCGATTATTTGTATGTAAACTTATAATTTCTATATCATGATTATGTAGAGTTGACTCTTAAACAGATGATGTAACGAGCCTAACCGAAGAAGAATTCTTGTGTGTGATAACAATTTCGTGGTCCTTTAATTGACACATCTGTCCTAGGCAAAATTCTCAATTTTATACTTTGTATATTTTTTTTTGCCCTTAGTAAGCCGCATGTCGGACTGTGACAACACATTGCAGGGGCGGTCGGATGGGCCAATTCCACCCTCATGGAAATTGTCATCTTTTACCAAAATGTGTGACAAAGCTTCGATCAAATCCGTCAAGTTTTGTACATACGCGCCTCTCGTAGCTCGAGGGCCAATGAAACGAGCGTGACAAAAATTGGTGACAAGTCATCATGAGTGTGTTTGTTTATTGCCAGCTTAAAGATGAGTATTGTATTTGCTAACACTCTAATTGAATGGTATGTTTTTGAATTAATTTTAGGGGGTTTGTGTAGAGAAATTATAATGTCACGTATTTATAAGTTTTTTTTATTGTAAAGTTCTTATCTTTGCATTGTGGAGAATCGTAAAGGAGAAGGGCAATGAATTTTGTCGCTTACCTATTTTTAAAGGTTTTGTAGTTTTGTTAGTAAAACTTCTACTATTAAAGATCCACTACCACTGACAGCAAGAAGTAACTATGACATGAAGGGCAACGAGTAATTCTCATTATCTACCTAATTAAATTACAACGTTGAGCAACTATGTAACAAATTTTTAAACAGACTTAAAAAAATAAGGAGGAGGTTCTCAATTCGACGGTATTTTATTTAAAGTTTGTTACGTAAAAACTTTTGACTGGGTGAACCGATTTGGATGATTCCAGAACCACAAATCTATAAAATTTACTATTTGAAGACATTTCGTCCATCAGTTGTCCTTCACAATCGTAATCATCTGCTAAACTTTATAGTCAACTAACAATTTTAAGACAACGTAGTATAATTCGTAAGTTATTATCGTCGTTGAATAATTAATACTTTGTCTTTTGGAAAAGACACCTATTTTTTACAAACTAATGATATTGCTTGACTAGAAGTTTACTCATCGCTCTTTAATAACCATTGTCTTAGTCCAAAAGCGAAATTTATAAATAAAATTACGTTGTTGAAGAAGATTTCTTTCATCTTTTACAAAACCTGGTACAAGTGATAATAGATACAACGCACCAGTTAACGCAGATTACAGTTTTCAATCGATAAACTACGTAAAATACCTACTTTACATCAGTTCAAAAGTAGGTATTTAAGCAAAGCTGCTCAATCATCTATTTTTCGCTATGGTTATAGGTTAGGGAGAGGACCCTCCCCGAATGGCGGTGTGCTATTGGTCGGCGGCAGCAGGGACGCTGCGCGAGCCCTACGGGGCGAGACCGCACACTCGCGCAACCAATCAATTCCCTTATTTTTTAAACACACACGCAAAAAAACACTAAAAATACACATGCTTTTTATCCATTACGCAACCCTCTTACATATAACGGTAGGTAACTTGTGAGCGTGAATAATGGTGTGTTCAATTGCATGTATGTTTTATGTACAAGGTAGTTTTTTTAGGAGTATAAATACGACTAGATAATACAATGGTGACAGAGATTTTTTTTTGTCAATACAGTGAATTGTTGATTTAGGCATTTCATGTTAGTTCTGTGTATAGTCGAGATATTGTTCCACAACCCATCAATACTGGTATGAAGTCGTCCTATGAGTCGAGTTTGAAACTTTACAAAAAAATCTATATAGGTGGTTTTCAAAAACATATTATACCTATGCATGCTCACTTAAGTTTACTGTACCGGCACACACTTTATGAATAGTATTTAGCGACAATAAGCTAAACTATCATATTGCATTGTTGTACGTATAGAACGAAAGTGTTATAGAACTTATAGAGCATCCCGACTCAACAATAACACCTTTAAATTTTCTACTAGATCTAAAAGACTTGCTTAGAACTCACATGTTTTAGTATTCCTTAAAAAAAAACAACAAAAGATCGTGTCTGAAGAAGAACGATCATAGAATAAATTAGTAGAATCTCTTCCGTTTTCAACTATCTCTGACAGATTTATTTATTTTTTTAAAACTCCTCAGTCAGTCCAATTAAGGTTTGGTAGTTGATGATGTGTATTAATCTGAAGATTGTTTTTCATGTCCATGAACAAGCGTTTGACCACTATTCTGCTTGATGTTAGGCAGCGATGTGGTCAGAAAAAAAGCATAACCCAGATAGTAGTACTTGAAAATATTCATCACATTCTAATGTAGAGAAATTGTGTCCTGTATATTTTTATGAGTGCTCGCCAAATGGTGGATAAGATTATGATATGTTGTAAAAGGTGGTCTAAACGACAATGGCAAAGGTGGTGTAAAGGGGTTATTTATCGTCGAGCTAGCCACTCACAATCACTATTAGACTGAAACATCTAAATCTTTTGTCGATGTGTGAAATCAACCAACACCGAAAACACGAAATGCCATCGTTATTACTATATAATTGATTTATGACAGCATGATTGACATGAAAAAAAATGGTACACGAACGACGACTCTCCAAACTCTAGGTACCGCTTTTCATAGTACGTTTTCGCAAGATTTGTAACCTCGTTGGCGGGTATTTAGCAGAGATAATATCTCAAGTCCATAGTATCTAGTAGGGTGGAGGTATGATCTCCTCGGTAATTGGTACATAGTATGTACCTTGATGTTTATTAAGTTCTCTAAACGTTCCGTTATATTTAATCTTCCTAATATTATAAATGGGAAAGTTTGTTTGTTCGTTTGTTCCGTGCCGTGTTCACGCCGTAACTACTGAACCGATTACTTTGAAATTTTGCAGACTTATTGCAGCAGTCCGGTTTAAATAATAGGGTATTATTTAACCCGGAAAAAAATTATATTCCCGAGGGAAAACAAAAATATTCCTTTATACCGCAATGTAACCGAAGTCCACGCGGGCGGAAAGCTAGTAATATAATATTCAACAAATGTCCAAAAAATTTGTGATGCCCACGCCATCTATGAGAATTTGCATGAACCAATATCAGCACGAGTGAAACTATAATGCTCAGAGTTTTAAACGTTGGATACGCTTGATAGTGTGGACGAATTGGTTCCTGCTCAAACCGATAGATGGCGCTAACAATAATATGTACTATTTGCTTACTAGATTCTCATTGGAAACTATTGTTTAAAAGTAGAATCTACGTATTAAACTAATATGAATTTAGAATTTTATTTTACGTAACCACGTATTTAATATGTTAAACAAAATATTTCAATAGGTGCCTATATTTTATTAGCTGACCCGGCAAACATTGTCTTGCCGATATATGTACATTCGCAGTGCAATATATTATTAACAGTGTTTTTCTGTTATTACATGAATGTATCATACATATAAACCTTTCTCAAGTATCACTCTATTAAAGTGCCGTATCAAAATCTGTTTCGTAGTTTAAAAGAGGTAAGCATACATAGAGACAGGCAGCGAGAAGCGATTTTTATTTCTATTTCACACCATAGTAGTGTCTAATTAGTTTTTTATAAAAGTGCATTCATACTAGCTGTGCGTCGCGGAATTTATTACATTCCCGTGAGAATTCGGGATAAAATAGAGCCTATGGTACTACTACTAGGGGAACAGGAAGTATTCTAGCAGTGAAAGAATTATTGAAATCCTTTGAGTAGTTTTTAAGATAATTCCCTTGTTACGAATGTTTATTGCTGGACAAGTCTTACCTCTTTACAATATTAATATATATTTAGAGTACTATTCGTACGGTCCTTTTAAAGTGGTTTTCAACTTTCTGCGTACATCTCAGAGCGGCAATCACAAAGCAAAACCAACATAGCTCAGTTCTAGTTACTTGTGTCAATAAATTCTGCAAATATGTCAGCCAAGCAACAAAAGCTTTTAGTCATGCCATTAAGCTAGAAATGCGCGCCTACTTTTGTACAGCTTACTAGATGACCCGGCCAACGTTGTTTTGCCAATATACATTATTAACAGTGTTTTCCTGCTAATCTATATAATAATATATAAAACAAAGACGGGTTTGTTACAACACTTATAAACTCAAGAACGATTCAACCGATCAGGCAGAAAATTGGTGGGGACGTAGCTCAGAACCAGGAGAATAACATAGGACACTTTTTATCCCGTTCCTGTGGGACTTAGTGCAGTATAGAGGCTGCTATAGTTTATATGACATAATGAAACTACGCGAATGAAATCGCGGGGCGTCCACTAGTATAATATATTAAAAACCTACGTCATATTACCTAGGTATGTATTATAGATATAAACCTTCCTCTGAAATCACTTTATCCGTTGACGTTGTATCACAAAAGTAGTATGTACGCTACACTATGCTCTATGTTGTTGGAAAACAATGCCGAATACGTAACGAAAGGTATCTGAACTCTATAACAGCAATATAGACCCATCACTTACATACATATAACGTTGTAACAGCCTTATGGGCATTTGCTCAGTAAGTCATTTTGCTTTCCTCTCTTTGAGACCAAATCCCATGACATTACTCAAGCATAGACCTTTTTTTCAGGTACGTTTGTTCGGTTCAAATGTAGTTTGTATAAAAAAGACAAACTATGTTCAAGTGAAATTTTAAAAGACGTAAAAGGACGGACTTACATAATTTGATTATAAATTTATTTTTGATATCCAACCATAATCGCTTACAAATGTTCATTATTCAAACTCCAGTAGTACCACGGGCATAAGCAACCCACTTCCTCGTGGAGACTGTGCTGGCCGCTGCTGTCTAGATTGTATTATAATCTGAAGTACCGTAAGACGGTGCCCTTAAAAGCGAAGTAGATAACCACCGGGGCTAGGTAATGGTAGAGTCACGCCGGTGATTTACCAGAGCGGCGATCCCGGTATTAGGTATAATGCGGCGGCATTATCCCGGGAGGAAAGGGCGCTAACGGGATCCAGTGTTTCGATTTCGTCGAGCATTTCTCCGGCGCCCGTCCCGTTACTTGGTCGGGAAAGTACTTTTCGTTGTTGACTGCGCGCGCGTACGGACTCCATGACCGATCGCTTGGGTTCAATCTATTGGGAACACAGAGCCGTGTGCGTTTTGTTGCAAATTCTGTTGTAACGCACTCGTAGTATAAACACTGTATTTCCGGAAGTGGACGAAACTCAACACGTTACATAGAATTTGAAAGTCATTTCCCGGGATGTTTTACTTTGAACTCTGGGTGTCTAAATCTTAAACACCTTATACTTACCTAGAACGACACAGAAAAGGACACCCTAAAAAGCGTTATACGTGTAAACGCATAAATTAACTATTTCCTTAAAGATGTCCCGAGATGGCCTCTTACTTTTTTTAATCAATAAATTTAGAAAAAAGGAACATTAAGTGTCGGATAATGGTAATTTCAGTCCATTCGGGAAGAAGGGCCCATAAAAACCAGTTCTAGTTACGAGATACTTACGTATATGTTCAATAGAAAATTTTTGAGGGAAAAGAATGTTTGGAGTTAAAATTTAGTGCGTGGCTTAAGCGGTGTTTGGTCGGTGGCCTTGCGGCCTGAGGTCGATGACACGGCAGGCTCACTCACTGAGAGTAACCAACGAAAGTTTTGGCCACAACTTGCACTAGCTACCGAATTCTGGTCAGATCTATTTTTTTCCGTTGGACCTACATTTGTTATAATTTTGGCACAAGCGCGAATAACACAGCCTCGTTACGATTCTAAATCGTTAATGTCGTACTAAATGACCCCGATCATCGTACATAGAGCAGATATTGACTATATATTGCGTTATAACCATTATTTATTTATTCATGGATCATGTGATTTTTCAACGCCTACGAATAAATAGGCAACTTCTTATGCTTATACACTCATGAGCCGTAGCTTTCTGTATAATTTTATTAGAACATAGTACGAGAGGCGTAACTACTAATAATAATAAGCCCATATTTTTTCAGGGTATAAGTTAATGGTGCACAAAGAATTTACTACTTAATATATTATAAAACTCACCAATATAGTATATTTATTTGAACATTCCGATTTTGTGTTTACCTAAAAAAACTCAAAATGAACTTTATAATTATTAACACAAAATTAGTACGAAATAGTAATATTATTTCTGCATAGTTTCATTATTATAAGTTATCGTATATGGATCCTAAATATTATTATAGATAATTTGCTGAACTTATCCTTCGTAAAGTAACAGCATTTCTCAAAATTACCAGAGTTGTATATGTAATCTGATAAACAAAATACTTGAGCAACATTTTAGTATAAATTACAGTTTCAAAAACTTACTCAAGGATAGTAACCGTAAAGTACATAAAAAAACTACTAACACGTACATACGTAGGTAGCTACCATTTTGTAAAACATTTGCTTATTATATCATGGCATGAATTATATATAATACTTAATGTTATAATCGCGAGTTCGTTTGGATGGATATTTTAGATTTTTTGGCGAAAACTGCTGAACAGATTTAAATTAATTTTACTATACCTTATACACGAGTCTAATACATACTGTAATTTACCACGAAAATTTCACGAAAACGGATAAACTGCGAGTAACACCACCGGGATAGCAATCTACATCATTTACTGCAATAGATGATGCTACGTCAAATTGTGACTAAAAGATTTTAACCATCACATTTTGTTTCGATTTTTTCCTTATAGGATCTCGCTTTATTAACATTTGCATTTTTTCTTCTGCTTTTTACTTAACTGTACAGGAAAATACAATGATAATCGACGCAAAAACATTACAGAGCGGTTTTGTACAATTGTATGTATATGTTTACTGATAAGTATTATACATATTATTTTTCAAATAATATGTATCTCTTTATTCTGATTATTCTGCTATACTTAATTTTGCCGCTATATTGAATTTAACGTATAATCCTGTATCTTTTAAAACTAATGAAAACGTAAAAGATAGCCTAGCCTTACCAATAATAATTCCATTTAAACGCCATTTTTCTGGCTAAACATATTTTGTAAAGATACCGGCATTGTATCTTGAAGGGCATCTACACATGTATGTACCTCTTAATACATTTCTATCAACCTTCAGCACACTTCCTGAAAGTGGCATCTAGCGCTGAAGGCAGCTCGGTGGCACGAGTACAGAGTGACGTAACGGCCGCGGGTCGCCGACCGCCGCGGCACTGCCTCCTCTACACGCAATTAACACTACCATTGTGATTTCGTGCTCCGCTGGTTGAGCTTGAGCTCTGCCAGCGTGATGGAGATCACGAGATTTCAACAGTATGTTATAAAAATGAGTGATAGGAATCAAATATTTACACAAGAATTGAACGACTGTGACTTGGCAGTTACGTCACTCCGTATGCATTCAGAAGGTTCCTAGCTTGCCTTAGGACAACCGAGTCCAAAGGCTCCTTGTAATCATAAGGTTCCGTCCACCCTCTTTTAGGGATTACGGGCGTGAGTGCTAGACAGAGATTTATGTACACTGTGTTAAAATGTCTGTCAATATCGTTACTGTAGATAAAATAAACAGAATATAATACCACGTTACTCGGTATTATCTTCTGTTCCTGTACCTACTCGGATCATTAGTATATCTTTTACTGCTTATGTAATAAAATAAATTCAAATGAAAAATGTTCTGAAGTTTTTATTGTTGTATCCATTTCACACATTTAACTAACCTTCAAATAATTTATTGCGCAGGCGCTTATTCGAATAACCCTCACACCAGTAAATCTCACCAAAGGAACGCTGAGATGACAATATCATACTATAAAATTTCCAAGAGTTTTAATTTTATATATAGGGTTTCCTAACCTTTAATAGCCACTCTCTGTACTGAATATATATATATACGTATATAAAAAACATAAATGACAGTGTTTTTCATCATGGAATAAAGTAAAAATAAGTACTTATGTAACTTAATAAATTTAAAGAAAAAAGATCTGACCTATACTAACCACCCCTGCGATTTTTTAAAGTTCCCCTCGATTTATCTGGTTTGCAAACCCAGATTTCCTTATAATGGGACCACCTTGGAAATATTTTCATTCCAACAAAAAAAAACATCAATATCGGTTCATAAACGACAAAGTTACCCGAGAACAAACTTAAAAAAAACCAGTCGAATACAGAAATACTCGAAGTCGCTAAAAACTATTTTTAGACATTTTTGTCTGTCACGGAGGAATTAAAATGACTAATTATTTCAACTACTAATTCGAAAGAATCACACAGACAATATACCACGTATCTCCAAGTGAGATTAAATTTCGGTATCATTTCAAACCTCATGTTACTGTAGGAATATAATACTTCTAAAGTGAGCTAGTTTTATTTTCATTTAATATATTATATAATTTAATACGAATCCGAATAAAAACAAAATCCCCCACACACGACGTATCTACGACTGTCTCATACATTTTAATTAAAACAAGTTGAAAAGGATCGTATTAATTTACATGGATTAAATGTTGGGGCTTCCAGCCACAAGAATTATAAACTACATACAACGAATTATGTAGTTACATAATATACAGAGAATAAAAAAATTACATCGAATTACTACTGATATTTCTGATCTATTTGCAAACATCATAAATCATTAAAAGTCAAAATTATAGCAAAAACTATAAAACGAATTAATACACTTTCTAACCCTGTTATACCTACCACTGACCAATTGTAATGAATGTATACAATAAGCCTGTATTTTGACTACAAAAACATTTCATACAAAAATAGTCTTTACTGCATAAAAAATAAGGAATCGTGAGGTCCATAAGGGCACCTTACGAAGTTACACAACGAATCTATGGCAATGAACCCCGGTGACTCCGAACCTTGCAAACCGCTATGTTTTGATGCGCCAGGCCTGTTCAACCATTACCATGCACGTCTATATAGTTATTTGTGAACTTTACTACCTAATTCGTTTAGAGTCAACAGAATGCGTGTTAGTACGTGTGTTAGTAAGTGCCGAACTACATTTGCGTATTTTGTCTAGACGATATCAGATCACTGATTTTCATAAACGGATTAATACATACATATCACGTCATTGTCATTCACAGAGGGATAGGTACAGATCACGGACCTCCACTCATCACGATCCTGGAAAATCTCTTCCGCCTCTTCCACAACCACATTCCTATATGTTTATACATGCTCGTCGGTGTCAGATTATTTTTATATTAAACATAAATACAAGCTACTTTATTCACTTTTAGGGAAAATAGAAATAATGTCGTGTACATTTACAGTTCATTTCGAAAGAAACAATCGTAGTGTTGAGCGTCATCGTTTGTGACGCACAATGTATTTGGCGTGACCCGTGTGATGCTTCTCTTTAAGTAGTGTTTTTATGAAACGTTCATAAATAAAATACGTCGAGATTATGAGATACGAGTCGAGAGAGGTGGATAGTTAGCGTTTAGTAAATTTAATTGAATGTCAAAGGTCCGTGTTGTAGTAGTGACGAAACTACGTCATAAAACAATTCCTTTCGGCTTACATAAAAAATCCCGAAGTACAATGAAATAAGGAGATTAATTTGCAACCTCGTAGGTTCATCTTTCCGTTTAAAAAAGTCTAGGTTCGCCACTGATCGGCGTAGTTAGACATATGAATGTAAATATATGTAATTCCAAATACGAACATTAATTATGACAAGAGTTCTCAGTATTGGTCCGTGATGGGAAACCCTATGTAAATGCAATGCAAACAATAAATGTAGTGGTTGACATAATTATATAAGTAACGTATTTTATTTTCTTATTACACATTGAACAAGCGTCTGCCTGATGTTAAGCATCGATGTGGTCTACGATGGAGCACACTTATTCATTAGGTACCTTTACCCGTGACTTGGAGACCCCCTGACTATACTGCTTAGGAAAGACATTTTTATATAAGATCTTTAGCTTTCAGGTACACAACCTGCACTCATGTTTCAGAATTAAAAATACTTTGAGTTTAATAGATATTCATCAATAATCGCGAATGTTCCAACAGTTGCCCGCCCCTGCCGCCGCGCGCTGCACCGCCGGCTCGCACTCCCGCCCGCGAGGAAATGTCCACATGCTCTCATAAAGCTCACACGCTATTACCGTTGCAGCTTAATTATATTAAGCTGCCGTAATAACGTGGCGCTGTGCCGATAGTGGCACTTTATGAGATGGATTCTTCATTATATTGCTCAACAGCACGGCATTGTACAGCTCCTAACTAGTAAAACTATACTTTAATACTATTTTAGTAATAACTAAGGTTTAAAGTTGTGCATTATTACGTATGTATAATGAAACAGAAATATTAATAATTTTATTTTCTCGATAAAAATCATAACGTAATCGAGATTGGGGTGTTATTTTTCTTAATGACATAGCCTAAGTTAGTTAGCTATCGTATCCCCGCGCTCCATATAAACGACATCAACGCGCGCGCAGTGCTTTGTATCAAAGTATCTGCATACATTTGCAATTTGTTCCTGCATAGATTACTTACTTCACGGCTGTCATTGAGCACGGGGACATTACATATTCAGTTATTTACTTATAAATACAAGATATTTTTTCTCCACTTTGTTCAATGTTCGCAGAGAAATACTGTCCTTAGCGAACCTACAAATTATGATGTGATTAAGGGGAACGTCACAATGCAACAAGTCTTTTAAAACAACACTAGTACTGACGAAATGTCATTCCATTGGCTGTTTGAAATTTCGTCAAGTTCATCATGGTTGTCTGCGTACGCGCAACTGGCCCTCCCCTTTCCCCGCGCAACCTTTCTCAGGTCAACAACCGCGGATGAACGTAAACCGCTCGATAAAAGTAAAAACTCATCTTTGCACACTCACCACAGTACACCAGACGTCGTTGGTAATGCCGCCACGGGAAATGCCAATGACATCTTATTCCAATCAGATGCAATAAGGTGGAAATTATTATGCGTCGTAGAAGAATACACATGTAAACGGGAACAACTTTAAATGTCAAATTAGGTATGATGTATTATTTATGGGCACTGCTGTGAGAGAAATATCTGTAAGCTCCTTTAGTTCTATCGCGTGGTATATGGTTCGAGGCGTGAAAATTGCTTAACAGAAAAGGAATAATCGGGAATTAATGAGGCGATGAGGCACTGATATTCTTGTTACTATGTCCAACTTAACCTCAATTATCGTGCTAGAAGAAGGTGACTTGAGAACCGCCATTCTACAAGGATTTTGTCTCCACTCGGCATTATGGATATGTGCTAATGCATATAATGTAGAGCTTGTAATGAATTTAGATATCTTTACCCATTGTGCAAGCAAATTTAAATTTAAAATTCTTAGCTCTGGCGCCTCTGTGAAAATCATTAATGTCCAGTTCTATTTTGATTATAGTACTTTATGTATTAGTAAGGAGCTGTCATAGGTACAACTGAAAATATACAATGAAAATCAATGTCAATATGACATTAAAACATATTTTGATAGACACGTCCGTGGTTTTCCGCTCGCGAAACCGAGCGCTCAAAACTGAATCAACGCGTCAAGCGCACGGGCACTCGCGGCCGACGACCCCGCGCCCGCGCACGCAAACAACTAGCACGGACTAGATTTTGGGAAAAATATACTGATGTGTTTTTCGTCTATATATTTCTATATCTAAATGCTAAGTAAATGACCCCTATTAAACAAACTTCTTGCATTTCCTATTTATTTTAATGATCATAGATTCATAGACACAAACTTAGGTGTCTTCTGAGAGAACACGAATTCGTCGTTTAATTGCAATTAGTGCGAGTTCCTGGTGTTTTTATATTAGATCTATAACAGGATTTTTTTATGATCATTACTCGCTTCCTTCTAGAATCACAATAAACATTACTTCAACCGAATCTAAGAAAGCATTTTATTATACCCCTCTCATGAAATTAATATCATAAAGTATATTTAACGGAACCGCGGAAAAAAACTTAACAAATATCGCTCTTGAGAACGTCGTGAACCTCTTTGGATGTCATAGACAAAGAATGTTTTGTTGTGTTGTTGAACTGTAGTTTATGGAGCACGCAGCTCCGGCGATGGTGGCGGCGGCGGTGCGGCGGCGGTGACGGCGTCGCATCTTCCTGCTGTCATAACTCTGCAGCAACCAACAACAAAACTTTATGCCAAACGTCTGTTTGCGCACAGGATCGGATTTCAAACTTTATTTTGCTTATATCGCACAAATAGCTTTTCCGGACCAAATAAAGGGCTGGGGAAATAATTGAATTTATTATTATTACAAACATTATGATGACAGCCATAATATTTTGCAATGATCATATTTCGGATAAACTTCCTATCATATTTCAAGGATCAACGACGTACGTACTTCGTACACCAAGACACGATTAGATGTATCTGCAATATATCTATGTGATATATTTATAATACGTCTAAAATCGATGGCCAGCGTTATATTTGGCTCCTGTTAGTTTTAAAAGTTAACAGAAACCATCAAGAATCGATGGGGAACAAACAACCTAAGGTCAATTTTCGAAGTAGATTGATTTAGCAATTCTGCTATGTTTGACATAACATTTTTTTGGGTGAAGCAGTGTCGCTATTTCGAATGTAAAGATGTCGAGTAGGCCTTGTGCTTGCCAGTGACCTCTGCCGGCGGCGGAACCGCGCAGCGACCGGCGGCGGCGGTAACAGCAGGCGTTACAAAACAGAGGTCGTCGACCGTCGAACTGGTAAGCCTAGCTACACATAGACGAGAGATTATGCCTTCGATTTTCGGCTATTTTGTTCGGCCGTCAAACGTCGAGACTGGTTCTGAGATCAAGTCGATATCGTAGGATACGACTCCGGCACAAGCGCTTGTCGGGAAAAGGAACTGCTTTAATGGGACTTCAATTTATGTCACCAAGGAAACATATATTACTAAATATTTTGATTAGTATCGTTTATAATGAGCATAATTACAAGTAAACGTCTAGAAATAAGAGGTAGGTACTGAGTATATGAAAAGACGGACTTAGACGGAAATAAAATGTTCAAATGATCAAACAGAAATATTGCAACGTGCAGAAGTTTATTTTGTTTTTTTTTTTTGCTACTTTGTGAAACGAGCCTTATGTTAAGCTTGTTTGATTTGTGTATTGTTCTAAATCTCGTGTGAATCTATTATCTCGGTTCATGTATTCTGGTGACCGTTACGCGAACGCGTTAGCATCTCGGATGTTATTCAGAGTAAAATAGATAAACATTAGCAATGGACCGAAATGTAGAAGTACATAATACTGTACAGTATGAACTCTTTACAATAACTCTCTGAAACAAGAAGTGGAGCATTTGGTATGCAAATGAATTATGTAAATCTTATGTTTCTTAAGCATGAACATATTGTCACAAACAAATTTAATAGCATTATATGCCGCGAGATATGTTTCTGTGGTTTTGGCATCACCACCAACGATTCTTCTCGAATATTCTTGTACGTCATATAAAATGCATAGTTCTAACTAAAATCTCTCTGACACAACTTCACACGAGGGTGATAAATACAAATCATACAAAAAGTTTCAGTCAAAGTATCAGCTCTTAAATCGGTGCTAATATTTTGACTAACGGAGCGTATTTCTCTGCAGTTGTCATTTAGGGGTTCGATCTCGAGATAGAGATGTTTAGATTGATGTAAGAGTCGTGAGTAGGCCGTCGGTTCACAGCAGTTCACTGCCACACTTAGCCTCGCGAATAGAGCTGACTGTACTTACTACTTTAATGCAATTTCATTGAATACACATTTACATTGTTTATTTTAAAACATCTTTCCTCTGGTGTACAATAAAATCTGTGAAATCATGTAAACTATAATGGTCTGAAAAACATAAAAAATCACGGCGGACGTTAAAATGCATTGGCAGAAATATAATGGCAAATACTCGTACTTAATTGCAACTAATGAATTCAAAATTCATAATTAAATCATTGCTCTTGAACGTACAAAAAACAAAAAACTAAATAAATGGGGTTTTAAGCCGTCCGGTGATCAACACCCACTTCATATAATAATATTTCCTACATACTGTATTACATAAACAAAATAAGGTATGTCAGTCCTATAAAGGCGATAGCGATGCCATTATCACTTTAGGTTAAATACTTTTTGTAAACCGTGAGCAATGGCTTAGCAAGTGCTTTTGCCTACTGCAACATTTTAAACGACATCGTACTAAATTGCCTAGTATACATATATTCTAAACATTATGCTCAGATCGGTTATAGAAGAACAACATTAAAAAATGATTCAAATATATTTTTCACATCGAAACGTCAAAAGAGGTGACAGTAAGATTCCGAATCCTATAGTTTAAATATTAACTAGGAAAATATGCTAAGGAACAATATTGCCTATGTTATGTATGTGTATCTTTGTGAATTGGATGTACCTTTAAATAATAACCTAACCATTAAAATTGCAAATTAAAAAACACCTCCGATTTTAGTCGACTTTTTTCCCCCACTTTCAACCCTCATAACTATTGAACAAATTATCCAATTTTCATTTAATAAATAGATTTTAAATATACGTGTTATGCTCTTTTATTTGATACCCCACTTGGACACATTCATTCAAGTTAAATTTTTCATCCACACTTTCAACCCCCATAACTTTTGAGTGGATGAACAGATATCGATCAAACATAGCTAAGAACACGCTCGATCAAATCAGCTTTCAAACAAAGAAAACTGTATTAAAATTGGTTCATTCGTTTATGAGCTACCATACCACAGACACACAGATTCACACGTCAAAATTATAACACCCCGTTTTATGGCGTCGAGGGTTAATAAAATGTGCGTGAAATTGTTCTTATTTCTTGCCTTCTGGGCTGACGACCTGGATTCCTAGGCGCATCACGACGAATGTTGGATAAGACCTAATTTCTGCAGCGGGCGAATAGATACTGATTGGCTTGACATGACTCAAAGCTATTATTCAAATAGCCTGATGTGTTGACTCTCGTGATACAGTGAGAAGACAGTGGCGCCTGTCGACTGCCGCGGGAACTAGCGCGCGCTACTTCACGCTGACACCTAGGTACCTCTACTAAAGTAGGCAGCTTGCCTTTACAGACAAGCTGAACTGTACATATTTAAAATATTTTTTGTACAATATTACAAATGGCAGATTTAATGCTAATGCATTATATACCAGTGTACCCCAGTGGTGATGACAAAGATGTGACCATTGTATTCAATTAAATCTATTGCCTGCCTTTGCAGGTGAGATGAGAAGTGGCTTAGCATGATCGAATGTACTGGACCTAGTTTCTAGTAACTAGTACTATTGCTTGATCATATAAAAGAAAAAATACATTTTCTCTATCTTGTCCTCAATGGCCCTCTCGTTGCAACACAGAACCTCAGAATCATAGTAGCAGATGTGATTCTGTCCACCTCACCAGACACCACAGATATGAGTTTGTATGTGGGTATTTCCAATGAAGCAGAAAACGAAAACCCGTAAGCCTATTTTCACGTCAAAGGCCTCATATAGTGTAGGTGGAGAGGCAAGTTGAGTGGCGATTAGCACCCTTTGACAGCGCTGGCGTCATGCCGAATTTTCGAGAGCAATCTCTTTAGTTCTCGAATATTCTCGTACATTCAGGGGAATAGTTCATATGAAAATGATTACAGAAGTACCTGGAATAAAGCAGCGTAATACGATACAAGGTAGGGTTTCGTATCAATGATCTCGGGGAAAACTTTGTTGCTCTCATACGGAACAATAAACTCATAACAAAGTTTATTACATGATGCTACGGAATCTCAACTGCAAAAGAAATAACATTACCATTGCTATAAAATTCAACGTTATCCGACAGCAAAATACTAAAGGAAACATTAAGCGTACATCCTATAAGATGTATCCCGATGCGTCCACCGCATTTGAATCTCTTGAAAACCAGGAAGAGATCGCCAAGTGAATGTCATGTACACCAAATGGGACGATGGAATTTAGTCCTTGTGTCACTGTTTTTAAGAGTTGTTGAGAAATTTATGTAGGCAACTGTACGTATCCGACATAAAGCGGTCGTTGGCTTTCCCCACTCGTTTTCAGGGCGACCAACCACTTGCAGCGATGCACACAACCTTAGAGATTCATCGCCCAAGAACCTCCACGGAACTTTATTATTCATAATGATGATGCTAACTATATACTCCTAATAATGCAGTAATTAACTTAATTCCAAACGTCATTAGTGGCCCTTAGTGGCCTTTAATAGCGGTTTCGATAAAATTTTGGAGTAAAAATATTTTGCATGTTATGCGGATCTGTAAACTATTGTTTAACGTTTCATTGAATACTTTAATGTAATATTTGGTAAATGTTGCTACTAAACCGATTTTGTTGCACATTTGCCGCATACATACATACAAAGCCTAGTGGAAAATATTGGAAAAAAATATATTAGTAGTTATCCAGTTTCAACATTCTATATTTAAATAATTTCAATCTTGGGAATGATGAAGTTGAAAACGGAATGGATTACACGACATACAAATAGCACTTTCATAATGCAACACAACACAAAGTGGTTTTCAGAGCTTTTCCCCCTAAGAATTATTATTTTCCTATGTAGATATGATTACGATTATGACCTATTATTATACTTTTGACATATCATTGGTGTTTTATTGCAACCATTACGTATTGATGTGATAGTTAGTTCGCTATATTGACCTATAGATGGTTCAAACTCGATTCAACATACAAGTGAAATATTGTAAAATAATTTAATCAATTATGAAAGGTAAAATAGCGAACGTTGGAGTGCGGGTAGTCGTGGACTATTTTACCGTTATTGCTTATAATAAACAGCCTTGTGCTCAGAAATCTTCTGCTTGGAAGCCCAGATAGATTATTCAGCAATAAGAATAAGTGAGCATATTCATCTATAGTACAAAGACGAATAAAAGTGGAATAAGGGTTACAATAAAAATGACACCACTAATATTACCCGGTAGTACTGTTCAATAGGTACTACTTGGTAGAAAGGGAAGTAATAATAATAATAAAAATAATAAATTATTTATCCCAAAAAGAATTCTTACATATTATGTAAGTCATACTACAATTTGTGTATATGACAACAGTTGTTACATAGAAATAACGACTAAGTATTATACTTACTCTGTTTTATATGTAATTATTTATGTTTTTTTATACCGGCTACTACTACAATGTCCATGATGTAAACAAAACATCATGACAAGTTTCAACTGACTTATCAAGTTATCACTGAGAGATTTCTGAAAGTGCTCGTCATATTTATAAAAATTCTCAGGCAGCATACTCTAATTGCCACGACCAGTTCTATAAAAGAAAAAAAATTATAGCATGTTATAGCATGAAGTGTGGTCGGAGCGGGCGGCGGGGGCTTCGAGGAGCAGCCGGCAGTTACATCAGAGGCTCTTCCTCGCGCGGCCTTACACCTAGCGGGTATTACGACGTTTATGTCATGTCACACTGTAGGCTGTGGTCGCTACATATTCATTAAACTATGTATTTCGAAACTAAAGTACACGCACATATGTACGTACGTCACGTCTGTTTCCCAAAGGGGCAGACGGAGATCCTGGTTCTTCACTTGTCACGATGCTTGCATTATCTCTTCTATAACGAAATTAAAGTACAGACACTAACGCCTCAGTTTCAATGTAATTTTCTTTTTCAGTTTGAAAATATTAATGAATTCCTTGACTGTTTAAATACAAGTAAAATTAAACATGCTGTCAGATATTATAAAAGCAAATGAATTGTACTGTCCACTTCACTAGGGATTATGGGCATAAGTTTATGTTTGTCAATGATTTGATAAAATAAAAAATATGCTTATTTTGCCTATAAGATAATAAAAAAATAAATACACTTCACGCCTTTAATCCCAAAGCGAGGTAGGCAGAGGCACTTGCTAAAGCAAATACCCACAGTTCACCATGCGTATTTAACCCTACGTAACAGGGGGAGAGCCCATCGCCGTTATAGGGTTCACAAACCTTGTGGTGTGTGGGTTTCATCACGATGTTGTCCTTCACCGTACGAGCATTGCGTTGCGTACATAGGCTCTGTAAAAGAGTCCCATTGGTACACGTCCTGTAGCCGGACTCGAACCCGGGACCTCCCGGTTACAAGTCAAGGATCCGACCAACTGGACCGCAGACGCTCACCTATGAAGTTACAGACATGATTAGAAAAGTTGCTTTAAAAGTCCAACTCAATTATTTATGTATTTATATCGTTCAAAACATTCACTCATACTTTGCAAGTTCATCTAACTAACGGATCGTTTCGTTTACGGAAGCTTAGTATGTAAGGTCAAACACTTACCGTGCGTATGTAAAACGGTCTCTTACTCGTAAAATAAATGGTTCGTACACATATATACTGCTAGGTATGTCCCAATGGTAAAAATAATATGTTTTGTAAAGCATAATTAATGAAGTCTTAGGCCCGTATTATGCTACTCCCCTCAAGCACAAATATCTGCTCAGGCAACGTTTGGCCCTCTCTAGTAGAAGCCAGAATATGCCCCAACGACACAACGAGTCATGATTAATTTTCAAAATACGGACCTTAAGAATACTTCAATTCAATATTCCATCTTCTACGCACACACATAATGAGTGTGTGCATGTAATATACGTTTATTAGAATACTCAAACCATTTCAGTTTTAGCGTCATTTGATACAGTATACTTTTTAATTTCATTAACATAATATAAACTACTGGCCAGATAGAGACTCAGAAACAGCGTGGGCAGACCACCTCCTGTGCTAGTCCATCGACCTGGGCCGGAAACCAATGCTTTGGTGTAGCTGGACTTTATTTCATTAGGAAGAAGGGTAGACTAATTACTAATTAATATGTAGAACTAAAAAGGTATTTAACTCAATTTTATGTCATATTAAATGCATTGTAGGACGTATGTCTATTGGCCAATGTAGTCGTAGTGCGTTTCGAATCAAAGTTATCTTTACATACATTAGAGGGATGAAAAATTAACTGATGGTATATTAACTTACCATAAATTGTTTCCTAAATCTGAATGTACCCTATCACAAATATGTGATAAAAGAAAGTTCAACCGCTCTCTGTCGGTCCTTACCTATCCTAACTCAATTCCCCACGGATTAAAAAATACACCCATTTAAATTCAAATATACACTCTATCGTCCAGGAAATAAGATTGCAATTACATAGGTTTGGTGTATCGGGAATGCGGTACCGTAACGGGACTAGTCCCTCTTTCTCCTTTTTTTTCTAACTAGTTGGAGGTCCACGTTCACTTTTAATGAAGCCAGATAAATATAGAAGTACTTCTACGTACGTACTACCTGACATATTTTATATAAAACCTTTTCAGTACGGAAGAGAAACTCAACAGGGATTCGATAATGGAAAACCATTAAATAGAGAGCTGCTTTGACGCCCGATCGCATTGAGTAACAGGCATAATTGATGGCAACGTTGAAACAAAGTTTGCAACGAGTAGATTTAAAATCGAGATTGAACTTTTGATTCACTCACTGTTTTTATAAAAATAGTGGTACGATTTTAGGTAGTACGTTCGTAAATAAACCGTATGATAATCGGTTGTTTTTGTTTACCCACAGAGACAACGGGATTTTTGTCAACGCTGTTTTTTTATACAAGGACTTCCAAAACAAAACAAATGTTAACTGGTGACGTTGACAGCAATCCGAGGTGAACATCGGCCTCACGAAGCTACGCCAAATTAACATGACCCTGACAATTGAACAAATTACATAAATATCTAGTATCAAGTGTAGAATGAGCTACAACACGACTGAGCCTTGCGGCCACTCTTGCGGCCCTTTGTCCAGCTAACGGCATACTTCGTCCACGTGACGTCACACCCCGTCACACTGCACTTTTAACAAAACCCTGCACTTTTCCCGTTATAACTGTCACTAACGTAAACCGGGACCCGACGTACAGATCTTCTCAGAAACAAACAATGAGAAGGAAAAAGATATATGGCCCCCATTTATCAGGCAGTGGAACAAATTTGAGGTTTGGACACAATAATCTGCGGACGAGAGATGTTTTTTGTTTATTGCAAACCATAAAGTAGCCCCGCTGTAGTAAACTGCATTCTTATATTTTGTAAGCCTGTTTTGAATGTAAAGGGAGTTTTGTTAAAAAAAAACGTAGACGTGCGTTTTGTTTAGATTTATAATGCTTTATGAAGTGCGAAATATACTGTTGCTTCATCTTTTTTTACCAAACACTGTTAACATTTACTGATGAATTTTTGACTTTGCAGTTTAGGCAGTACCGTAATATTAATTAATATTTCTTTATACGAGTATGAATGGATTTTGTCCTTAAAACAAGTAACATTAATTAGGTGATAATCTCATTAGTATAATAATATTTTTTATTTTAGGATTCTGTTGACAAAAATAAATAGTAGGTTTAAGATAATATGCTCTGTTAATCTAAATGTGATTCAGTAGGTTTTGTATTTATTTATGTAATGTGTCAAGTAACTAAGTATAATGTACTAAAACATATGTGTTGAAAATCACTGCCTTCGTTCAGATCAATAAAACGATATCTTCATATATATACAATAATTTAGTGGGCCACCGGAAAAGGACATAAGTACGAAATTACAGGTTGACAAGTGTATTCTAAAAGCTAATGGACTGTAGGTTTGTATGTCCTCGTATGGTATAGTCACTCAAATCCAAACAATATTCCCGTTAAAAAGGCAGAAGGTAACCTACTATAATTTGATTAACATACACCTCCACTATTTTGCACAAATGTTGAGTTTTTGTAAACCAAAATTTACTGTTACGCAGCAGTATACAAAAGAAAAGGGGTATAATATGAGGATGCTGAAAAAAATCTGTGATTATTTAACCCATATCCGGCATGTGGGTCGGCGGCATATGCTCCCATAACCCTTTGGCCCCGTTATTTCACATTTGTTGGGAACAGTTGCATTATGATAATGGACCTTTAAAAACACCAATTTGGGTGCCGTAAAAACTTATGTTTTTTATGTCACAGATGGTTGTGGTGTACACCTTTAACCGAGCAGCCTGCATTCGATTATAAATTACTTAATACTTGATGCAAACATCATTCAAATGACATCAAATATTGTAACATCAACTCTATTCTTCCTAATATTATAAACGAGAAAGGATGGACTGATACATGGGCCTTTGTTCTTCTTTCACGTAAAAGTAACTGCAGGATTTTGTCGAATCTCGGTAATGAATATTATAGATTTTAAACAAGATTAAGCGGTGCATTTTGTTCTGACCTCATTACTGCCGCATGACCAGGGATACAAATTTCTTTTGTTTTTATTATTATATTCAGAGCTCCATTTGTTTTACAGGAACATTAAATCAGATAAAAGTTTGTTCTTTTAATAAAATAGGTACGGTGAGTTCTACAAACCTGTAAATCTGTCCAATAATACCACAAACTGTGATGTTTTAAACTATTGCTTGACTTGTAGAATTAAATGTAAAGTATGGATTCAAGTGAGCACAAAAAAAGACGTAACTACTGTTCTACACTACTGGAGCACAGCGTCTTCAAATACTAGCGATTGGAGGGCCTGACTTACTTA
This sequence comes from Conopomorpha cramerella, assembly GCA_012932125.1. Lineage (NCBI taxonomy): Eukaryota > Metazoa > Arthropoda > Insecta > Lepidoptera > Gracillariidae > Conopomorpha > Conopomorpha cramerella. The sequence continues at coordinate 51,537 of SJJU01000228.1, forward strand.
TATAAGAGTGTCATAACTATAATAAATAATGTACAAAGCAAACTCCAGGAGATATGCCCTGACGAATAATAACGTTCCTGAATATCGCTGAATATTGTAACGAGTCCAACGCCTTGTGTAAATCTGTAGCACATGCGCCAAAGTCGATGTAGTCTTCCCAGTAAGGGTTTCTTGGGCCGCTCTCTATCAATGCGCGACGGAGGTGAGATCAAAGCAAATAGTTCTTCACTTTTAGCAAAAGAAACGTCGGCAACGGCAGCAGGTTATACGCTCTTATCACCTTTTCCTGGAACTTGAGCTTTCCACAGCCGACTGCATCTTCCCGAGGAAGTGCATGCGCGGTCGTTGCACTCACAAACTCATAACCCCCTTTCTACTACGATCCAATTATGTGCACTTTCGCAAGTTGGTGTCGCCTAGATACTAGGCCTAGGTTGGCTCGGCAGCGGCTAGGTGGCGCTGGGAGCGTGTGTGACCCCCGCCGGTGACGTGCGCGCGCTCGGGACGTGGGCGGCGCGCTCTATGAGCAAGCGGCGGTCCACATGACAGGTGCAGCTGACGAGGTTTTTTTCGGCGTAGGAGGACACTAAATGGTCCGTAGATGTTTATGTAGAAAGATTGAGGTTTTTTTTGAAATTTCTTATGTGGAGCCACTGCACATAAAGATAGTTTTAGTTCACAAGAAGTTAAACAGCGCCGGGAAGATTACGGCCACGGAATATGTGCATTAGGCAGGGTGTATCTTGTTAGTTCTTCTCCCCGTAATAAAGCCCCTTTCTCAACTGATATAGCTCTTCACGTTTTCCAAGTTAATAAACATACCTTAGTAAATTAAACTATTTAGAATTTAATTGAATGTGCGTTTTATGTTTTAATGATTATTACAAATAGACGTTCAAGTAAGATTAAGGCCAATAAAGTACTTATATTTTTCTACGGAATTAATACTATGGACAGCTCTAAATTATTAACACCCATAATTTCTATATACCTTAGTATTTTCACCAACATATTACAAGAATGCAGTATAGAAAGTATAACATAACAAAAAGCAGTATTTACTAGCCATGGAGCGACCACAATGGTCAGTCATGTGAGGGACAGAGAGAGTATTGCACTAGATTCCTCCTGCACATAGTTTCTAAGTATGAAAGTGTGCGGAGACGCGAGTTCGATACCCTGGACTCCGTCGCGTGCGCAACGCCCCGTGAGCACAGCATCTTACATGACTTGAATTATTGCACTGAATATATTTCCTTACCAAGTCTTGGTGAAAAACAAAATAACAATCAGAAAGTAAATGGCTTATTTCCGTCGCCAAATTGGTTTGCGGCTGAGAAAAGTATACGTGAAATTTTGTTGGATTAGTTTATATTATAAATTAATTAGTGGAAAAATATTTAATACCTATATAGAACGAGTAGAGAATAGGACATTTTGTTCAATCACAATCGTTTTTTATAGAAAGTATCTAATATTTAATAATATATACATAATAACAATAATGCCTAAAATTTACACAAGAATTTAACATTTTACAAGTGTTTAAGCGAAGACAAGCTCACTACCTATAGGGTTGTATTTATAATCTATTCATATTATAAATTAGGCTATCAGGAATGATTCAATAAAACCTAATTTACTTTTAGCCATGTAACTCATTTTACATATTTATTCAATTTATTTCATTTAACGTTTCATTGCAAGGTGCCATTTGCCATTGCGCAAACACGTGTTTTCGTCTTAAATAAAGAAACTTATTCCCTATGCGACTAGACGTATTGAACTTGAAGATAAGTGAATGCGGAGAGAACTGTGTGGGGGGACTGTAGTGCATTGCCCCACTTACCTACTGCGCTGTGCAGTCGCGAAACTGCTGCACTACGTCGCACGCTGCAGATGCCCCCAACCGGCGCGACTTGGCCTCCCCAGCCCCCCGCGACGCAACTAAAACAAGACCCCCCAGGGACTGACAGTCACCTAACGAGAGCTCTAACCACAATCGACGTTCACACTCGGAAAAGTGGAGTGACGTCCGCACGACGATTTTCACTAACAAACACGATACGCCGAGAGAAATGAAAAATGCTCCTACTTACAGCAGCCGGCGGGTTAATGAACAAGGCCGACTTTTTATCGCTGAGAAAACTCTAGAGTGAAATTTGCTGAGTGAGAAAAAGGTGGCGGTAAGTAGGGAACGATCTGGCATAGTTGCAATGTGAAAGAAATGTGCCTAAGAGTGCCTGGGATGCTTTTTTGCATACATATAGCCGTCGATAGTTATTAAGAATTAGAAGATACAACTGTTGTTGAACTTCAATTCCACGTAATATTATGTTATTTTATCTATAACATTTACCGAACAATGTGAATGTGATGATACGTTGTTCCAGAATTTTCGGCACTATCTGAAACTGTGATGAAAAGATATTTTAAACTTTACATTTAGACGATGAAATATAACATGGACATTGACTGAACGATTAGGTATATCGCTTGTTTATTCCACTTCGACGTTAATTACAAATAGAAAATACCAACAATCGATTGTTCGTGAAGAAAAGGGACATGTATAGCCCGACTAGGAAATGCATTATACTATAATAATGTTTTATATATAAGTTATAGTTTTGGCCCCCAATCTCCTACCTCTCTATAGAAGATAGCCAGACGATGCCTATGGTTGGAAATCAATGTAATCCTGTTAGATTCAAAAGTCCTAACTTTGTCTCGGAGTTAAAAGAGTAATACTTATGCGCGATATTTTTACAATACACACATAACGTAAATAACCACTAAGGTATTTTTGGGTAATTAACTAAGCCAATAAAGAAAAGCTAAAACTGACCTACGCTATATTATGTCTTCAAAACTGTCCACAATACTAGGACTTATGTGTACGAATGTGTTTTCAAACATAGCGCTGACGTTAAACGAAAATACGCTTAGGAAACCTATAATATCAAAGACATTTACTATGCTGCAGCGATGAGCTGTCACCTTCCTGCCTTTACTGCTGATTCACCGAGAAATTCTTGCTGAATATTGGTCGGCTGCATCATGAAAAGCCGCTACCGCCTGCGTGAATATGTATGAATAATTAACATGAGCTGGTTTGGAAATAACCTCCAATATCATACATAACTTAAGTGGGCTCTGTCCGTTAAGCTTTTGGCTAGTATGGGCGTCTTATACTATATTATATTATGTCACTTCGGAAGATATTTTTATACTGTTAAAATTCTAAATGAGTCTGAATTTAATGCTATTAATAGAAACATCTGTACTGTACTTACGACGTCGACGACTTTTTTATGTTAAAGGAGCATAAATTCGACATTTACAGGATTGTTAAAAACACTTAAAATTGGTTCTTTTCTGATACAGTATTTATTTGTTTATTTCCATGATGCGTCATGCGTACCGTTGTCTGTGGCAGTATGACTAAAATGTAAAATATAGTTTCGTAATGTATAAGAGGACATAAACCTACTTATTAGACCCAAACAAACAACCATCAGTAAGTATAAAGTTCACATCCGCGCAAACGCGTATCGACGACGGCGGCGGCGGCGGCGGCTGTGTACGCTCGGTCAATGACTCCGTATTCGCGTAGCAGTCGTAGCTTCTACGGCGTAGACGTAGTATTTTTGTGCCAATTACTTTTTTATAGCATTGTGATCAATGAAACCGTAGAAACTATGAAATGTTCTGGCTCTAGAGGAATTTATTTGCAGACGTTTGTGCAAAACTAACACACTTTCTGATTGAATACTAACATAAATACCAAACATTAAATGTTTATCAATAATTATATAGTTGAAGGTAATATAAATCCACCTATATTGGCACTAATAAACATCGTGTCCCCAATTGATAATGAAAGTCAGTCGTAGTCCCCCCATAGTTCTGTTGCGAATCCCGTTACAATATGCCGAGGGAATATACAACAATGTGATTCATATCGCTTATTGGAATAAAAGGTGACTTCGATATAGAACTTCCTACCTAAAAACATTAGGCACACAACAATATAAGTTTATTAATGTCATCATCATCATCATCAGCCCATACCTGTCCACTGCTGGACATAGGCCTCTCCAATTGCACGCCACTGTGATCTGTTTTCGGCTTCTCGCATCCAGCTTCTGCCAGCCATCTTGCGTATATCATCAGTCCACCTTGCCTGAGGGCGTCCTACACTCCGTTTGCCGAGACGCGGTCTCCACTCGAGAACTCGTTTTCCCCAACGGTCATCGGTTCTACGGCTAATATGGCCGGCCCACTGCCACTTCAGCTTGCTAAAACGATGAGCTATGTCGATGACTTTGGTTCTCTGTCGGATCACTTCATTTCTGATTCGATCCTTCAGAGAAACGCCGAGCATAGCCCTTTCCATAGCACGCTGTGCGACTTTGAGCTTGTGGGCCAGCCGTGCCGTCAGTGTCCACGTCTCAGCTCCGTATGTCATTACAGGTAGGACACACTGATTGAAGACTTTTGTCTTCAGGCACTGTGGGATCGCTGATGTTAAGACTCGACGTAACTTCCCAAATGCTGCCCAACCCAGCTGAATTCTTCTGTTTACCTCGTCCTCGAAGTTGTTTCTACCCAACTGCAATGTCTGCCCAAGGTATACGTATTTTTTAACAACTTCGAGAACGGTGCCGTGTACTGAAATCGGTTCCGGTAGAACATGTTCATTGAACATGACCTTGGTTTTATCCAAGTTCATCCGTAGGCCGATCCGTAGAGAAGAATCAGCTAGGTCATTCAGCATCAGTTGAAGGTCCTGCAGCGTTTCTGCCATGATGACGATGTCGTCTGCAAATCGCAAGTGAGAGATGTGTTCGCCATTGATGTTGATGCCACGTCCTTTCCAATGCAGCGTCTTGAACATATCCTCCATTGCATTTGTGAACAATTTCGGGGAAATAACATCCCCTTGTCTCACTCCTCGATGCAATGGTATGGGACGTGTCTGCTGATTTTGTACTTGGACGGACATGGTGGCAGCCTCGTAGAGGCATCTTATCACTTGGATGTATCGCCAGTCAACTTGGCAACGCTGCAGAGACTCCAGAACGGACCAGATCTCAACCGAGTCAAAGGCCTTCTCATAGTCCACGAATGCTAGACACAGGGGCAGATTATATTCTTCAGTTTTTCTATGATCTGCCGCACTGTGTGGATGTGGTCTATGGTGCCATAACCGCTCCGAAATCCAGCCTGCTCCGGAGGTTGAAATTCGTCGAGTCTTCGCGCAAGACGGTTTGTGATCACTCTTGAGAACAGCTTGTAGACGTGGCTTAGAAGAGAAATGGGTCGATAGTTCTTCAACAGGGTTTTGTCTCCCTTTTTGAAGAACAGGACGACCACACTTCTACTCCACGCCTCCGGAGTTCTTCCTTCGAACAGGACAGCGTTAAAAAGCTTTTGGAGCTCCCTCAATATCGGTTTACCTCCAGCCTTTAATAGTTCGGTTGTAACGCCATCCTCTCCTGGAGCTTTTCCGTTTTTGAGCTGTCTAAGAGCGATCTCAATCTAAGAAAGATCTTATTAATGTCGTCCTACAAAAATAAGGCACATAAGTTTTTAGAAAGGCTATTTACTATCTTGCTCTAGAGTCTGATACTTACATACTCTTTAAATGTTACCCGACCACACTAACTGCTACTGAACTTGGAGTTAACACTTCAATAGTACAAATTGTTTGAATATTATTTCTTTTACGGCCAGTATAAATAACTTTCAGTTGAGTTTTGACAGGTCAACGACCCAAACCAGTGATGGAAACTGGGTACTCTTCTTTTCGCCGGAGCGATATGTACACGAGTGTTACGTGATGTATTCAAGTTTTACGTCTAGTCTTTTACTAAACTCTGACAAACGAGTTTGTTAAATTCCCATACAAATATCCGAAAATTCAAGAAAATCCAGTGGTTCGATAGAAAGTAATAACGGTTCTTGAGACGTGTGAATGATTCGCTTCCATTTCGCAGGTAACGTCGCAGCTGTCTTTGTTTAACTGCGAAGGTTGAAAAGGGACGGAGAACCGCTAGGAACGAGCGTTGTTACGACAAGATCTTAAATATAGGTGCGGACTTGATGATTCACGAACGTTCGTCGACGCGGCTGTGACATAATAATCTCGATTAACATAATTTGGGGTCTCCGGCATTCGCTGCTTACTTTTCTTTCACTCTTACTCACGGTGTTTACCGAATGACTGTTAAGGCTGTGCTAGATGCGACGTCAGGGCAAAGACCTCGAAATTGCACTGTTATTTCTATAACTTTGAGAACAAACAGTTTCGTTCATAAGGAAACGACTCATGCCTTATAGTTCTCTAACATTTTAAACACTTTTATGTGATTCGCAGAAACGAAACAACTTTTTGTTAGCATGTTTAGTACCTACAGTTCCCATTCAGGAAAAAATGAAAAGAAATGTATGTTAACGTACATTACTATTGTATTGTATCTGAACTATTGGACTGCATCGACGAAACAACGAGTTTCTGATACCATTAAACATATGATATTCCTTAGAGAAATCTACCTTTATGTTTAAGAGAACCTTTATTTTTCAGGAAATAGATAATCGATCCTGTTAAAAGCTAACGTGGCAATTGCTGTAGATATCTCGATACGTCCACGCCAGAGTGCGGCTGCAGTGTCGCGGTGCATCGCTGGCTGTGTTGCGGCGGCGGCGGCGGGCGCTGCACGGGCGACTGGCGTGCGAAGCCTCCCCACCGCGTTGCGGAAGAGATTGCAGCGGCGGCGTCAGTGGCATGCAAGTCCAAGTTCGACGAACTGCGCCGCGATCCGCACTAGGTCAGGCGCGGCCGTCGGCACACTTACCTTGAGCGGCCACTCGCGCCCGCACCGCAGGAAAAGTAGGCGACGACGACGCAGAGTTTCACGTTATTATGTTTATGTAATAATATATACCTGGAAAGAAACTCGTACGCAGCACCAACAATCGGGAAACTATCATAGTGCGAAAACAAAAATGCAAACGGCAGTCATTAGCATCAAATGTCTGCAGTAAATCACTCGTCAATGTAGGTTATCATTGACTAATCAAAACCACTTGGCGTGGTCGGTCATTAGTCACAATCATCGAAACCCCGTAACTTTGTAGCGAACTACGCTACGTTACAGACTTCGTATCCAGGTATCTACACGATATTGAAGATTTTTTCTGTACATTCTGAACTTTTCTGTACATTTTGGAAAGGAAGGGACACTAGCAAGTATTGACACCATATTTCATTGATGAATAATGAGATGGCTAAGTACTTTAATATGTACTAAGTAAACGGCAGTTTAATAATACTGCAATAGTAGTTACTGTGCTGATTGAATGACATAATAATATTATGAAGTTATACCAATGTACCAATATCCTTTTTTGTTTATAACATGGTCAGTGGTGGTAAAATTAGGCTCGAATAATTAAAAGACTAAAATATTCAGTAAGTAAAATGCATAAGCACTTACTGTTTTACTGTTATTGTATAAGGACTAATCCAGTAACACAATACAGCATCAAAACCTCCATGCCTCTATATCACGAAGAGGAAAACAACCGTCAGTGTATATTATAAGCTTGTTTTTCTATAGACACACAAGTTCTTTAACAATGAAACAAACAGTTAAGGTCAATAACACGTGTAAATGTACAATTATGCATTTTTATTTAATACATCATAAATACGTCTTAAATGAAGTGATGTTATAAAAGGGCCGATTAGAACAAATAGTACCCAATTCATGTAGCGTAGAACTGGAAGATCAGAAGAGTAATCGTGATGGCATAGCTAAGCTTTAAGCGATATATCCGTAAGGAATTATTGGTAGATTAGCTAGGTGCGCACTTACTGCACCAGATAGCAACACCTGTTACTCTCTTTTATGAGCTTGAGTCCGGCTATATACCTACGAAGCGTGTAACAATTGGTCTATTTTCAGAGCCTATGAACGCTACACAACGCTCTTACGGCGAAGAAAAATATTGTCATGAAACTTTCGAGATTACCATAATGTGTGTGAACTCTACAACGGCGATAGGCCCAATACCTGTCACGTTGGGATAAATTGCCTTGTATCCTACATACCTATTTATATATACATTTAAATAACGAAAATACATAAGGCACGTATGTACTTCGCACAATTAAGAACTTCATTTTGTATTTTTTTTACACTTTAGTTCTTAATAGTTACTAATAGAAAAGTTGCGCAAAAAAGAATAGTATCCACTGATAAATATATCTCGAAGTTCATTGCCTTGTGTTCTATGCGGGTAATATATACAAAATATCAACGCGTAGGTTGTTGGTTGCCAAGTAGTTTATATTCAATAACATTCACAAAAAAGATCCTATTTCAAGGTTTACAGTACTTCCTCGTATAGAATGTATATCACTGGATTAAGTATCCCACACATTCTGAATTGTGTTATGTTCATGTTTGTATGACGAATGCGTTTAGAAGAAAATTAAGCACCAAGCCAACTCTCGCTCTGACTACTAGACCACACCAGTGGCACCCATACAACAAGGTATTTTAACGATTTGAGGTGAGAGTGTGTGAAATTTCCTGAATACTGATAGATTTTAACATCATCTTTTACGAACGCGCCAATTTGTTCGGTAAGGCTCGAAATTCAGAGTAATTTCGACATTCGTTCATATATTTATGTATTATAGAAGTTGACCCTTTATTAGACGAGGTTATTTTCAGGTATGTTCGTCTACTCATGATACTGAACTACTAGCTGACCTGCAGGGGCAATGGTAAAGAGAGGTCAAAGTTTTTTTTCGTTAGCGGACGTTGACCATAAAGTAAGTAATAGTTGTTCAACATGATATGGAATGCCCGTAAAATATTCGGATCGTATAAAGTAGCACCATCGTTCAGCAATATTTGTTACTTCTTTACGTTAGGATTACTAAGTAGTGAAGTTATTGAAATGATTATTTTTAACGTAAACATTATTTATTCGACATTAATACGTACTTTGTCTCTCAGACTTCTACATATATTTACAAATATTCCGAAAATCTTCTAGCTATTTTATAGGTAGGATATTGCATTTTCTTACGGAAATGAGTAGTCCTAAATTATATATGACGGTCTAATTACATTTCTTTAAACATTACTTAACAAAAGTTGTACCGATATCTTTTTTAGTTTTGTCTATAGCTGTTTTAATTTTTTAGTAACTTGTGTTTTAAATACAGGTTGGAAATGTCAAATGCCACCTTTTTTTTTTTTTTTTTTTGCCTTATACGCCAGGCAGTGGATACCGTAGTCCTATTGTTGTCTAAACGCCCGGAACTACAGATTAACTATATTATTGAAAATAATAAAACTACATTCAATGATATTTTAAATTATTGCCACTCGAAAAAAAATGCTCTGCACTTTTACTGCACTAATAGGGTTAATTATAACGATCGTATCGTATTTTACAGATTTGGTTAATTAAATGAAATAAAAACCGTGATATGGTAAACTACTTCAATTTAACATTTATGTTTTAAAAAAATAAAGCAATGTCCCGACTCTAGGGGCCCGTCCACACGGGGCGTTGCTTCAACTGAATGCCTCAACTAAACTGAATTTCATGAAAAAAAAATTGCGACGCGTCGTGTAGACCAGCTCTTAAAGTTAAATGTTCTGTCACCATTGGGTATTTTGAGATTTACAAATTTCCCCCTGTACATCTATCAAAGGATTAGTAGTCGAATGAATTCGTGATGTATGTATTATGAGATTGTGATTTATATTGTTATGTATGTGGTATAAGTGAATAAACGTGCGTGAGTAATGTTGTATTTATCAATTAAAACGAGTACAACGACCAACCAAAGGTCCACTTAATTTGAATAGCTGTACATAATTGTTTCTAAATTGTTACTTACCTACTTTAGGTACTATTGTCAAAATAAAATGAAACTAATTAAAACTGTGCATTTATAAATCACACGTCATCAGAGCGCGTGTGGCTTAATGATTAGGTACTTGCATCTGCAATTTGGACGTTGTGGGTTCAAAACCTACTGTACTAGGAGGTTTTCAGAACCCATGTACGCTACGCAGTACTCACTGTAAAGGCCGTGTCGTAATGAAACCCGCATATCATTAGGTGTGTGTGAATCAAAGGGTTCATAACAGTGACGGGTTCGCCGCCTGTAACGTTGTGATAAATACGCTTGGTGTACCGTGCGCATTTGCTTTGCAACTATCTCTGCCTACCTTTAGGGCTACCTAGCTTTTGCAACAAAAGACGTGAAGTGTATTTTTTTTTACGTCATATAGAATAATAACATTAAAATGCAAGGTGTGTTATACAGCAAATACATATTATTATATATACTGCTTAATTTTATAATACCTATGCTATTACAATGCATCGATGCCAATAGAATGCCATATTACTATGTAGTCTCTACCAGAATTCGGTCCTTTTCAAGTTTCAACATGGGGATATGGGTCGGTGCTGAGGGAAAGGAGAACCTACACGGGACTTCTACTGACACACTGTACACTAAACCGAGACAACAAGTGCAAGCATTTGTCTAAACTAATTACTAATATTACTAATTAATTAATAATATTATAAAGAGGAAACATTTGTATTTTTGTATGTAACGAATAAACTCAAAAAGTACTGGATCGATTTTAATAATTCTTTTTTTATTAGAAAGCTACATTATCACTGAGTAACATAGGCTATATTTGGAACTAGATTACTATTGAAGTCTTTAGACATTTCTATTGAAACCAACCGAAAGTGTAAAATGCCATAAAATGTCTTTCATTGCCTACGCTGCCAAGAGTATTAATGATAGAACAAAAAAATGTTCTACAATATTATTCTACTACAAAAATCTTCGCGAGACCATATGTCTAACTATTGTAGTTACGTCACTATAACTACTTTTTTACATTTAGCAAGTATTATCCAAACCATTTTTTATCAAAATAAATAATTTAATATTCAAGACCTCGTAATACCTGATGATTACTTTTTAAATTATTATAATCGGACATTCCATTCAAAAGATATCATGAAATTAAAATAAACTCCACGCAGAGCATGGAGTAACTGACTCGACTAGAGAGGGGGTGCACCATTATGCGGCTAGGTAGCCTACCTAGCCGCCTACCACCTTACACAGTGGACGCAAACGACATTATTGATATTTTTTTATCACATTTTTATGCTTCACTTAAAAAGTTATTTTCAGAGCTACTTAGTTTTAGTATTAGGCATCACACTTTTTGATAATATTTATCAAAGTTCTTTTCAGAACTATCACTTTAAACTTGAATTATCTCTTTTTATTATTAGTTTATTGTTGATGGTTGGTGGTTTTAATTAGTATGCTTATAACTTAGCTATGTGTATCTATTTATATCTACCCGTACGAAGCAGGGACGGGCCGCTAGTCATTTATATTTCACGAAGTTCTGTTAAACACTTTGCATGTTCTATGTATCTGTCTCTATACTTACTAAATACAAAAATATACTCTAAACTTATGTAAATACAAAAATTGTTGTCCAACATACTTTTCACACAGTTTTCAGAGTTTCTAACACGCTGATACGAGCGAGACTTATGTTCAGCAATAGAAAGACGTGATGGCTGGTGGTAATAATGATAGCCATGTTTTCAGTAATTATTAGTAGCTAACACATCACTCAAAATTCATTTCCGTATTTAAATCGTACTGGGTATGGGTTGCGAAATTAACACCTTTAACAGCTCGCATCATCATTTTTACCATAACGTTCGGCACTAAACCATCGCAGATTAGACATACCTATCTACATACGTAAACTCACGCCCATAATATTTAAAGACTTTTGAAGTCTCTTCTTTTTATGATGGGTCTATTGTAACAAAATTGCCAGGGTTTTTTATCTAGCCTCGATCCACAGCTGGACAAAGGCTTCCCCAACGTCGACCAGATACGCAGCTACAATGGCTAATCCACATATTTGCATAAGTCCCACTGCCACACACGACTGGTCCCACCATGTCCCATACCCGTCCACTGCTAGACATAGGCCTCTCCAATTGCACGCCACTGTGATCTGTTTTCGGCTTCTCGCATCCAGCTTCTGCCAGCCAACTTGCATATATGATCAGTCCACCTTGCCTGAGGGCGTCCTACACTCCGTTTGCCGAGACGCAGTCTCCACTCGAGAACTCGTTTTCCCCAACGGTCATCGGTTCTACGGCTATTATGGCGGGCCCACTGCCACTTCAGCTTAATAAAACGATGAGCTATGTCGATGACTTTGGTTCTCTGTCGGATAACTTTTCTGATTCGATCCTTCAGAGAAACGCCGAGCATAGCCCTTTCCATAGCACGCTGTGCGTCTTTGAGCTTGTGAACCAGCCGTGCCGTCAGTGTCCACGTCTCGGCTCCGTATGTCATTACATATAGGACACACTGATTGAAGACTTTTGTCTTCAGGCACCATTGTCCCACAGCCTGAATTATTGCAACCGTCAATAGATTCGAAAATTCATAGATTATCTGATTCATTAAATTTGTTTTCAGTTAATCGAAATCGTCTTGTGTTGGTCTTAAAAAAAATTATGCAACAAGGAAAATTGTTTTATTATTATATACGCATATTTTAGAAATAAATAATATATCTTTGAACCCCACCCCGTAAAGGCGACCAAGATATGAAAAACAAATTAAAAAGGAGTGGCGAGAGAAGTCACAGGGCACAACTAGTCTAACATGAAACTTGATTACATTACACACAGCAAGGCGCCTTGAGTAATACACAAAATTTCAAAAACATCTTAAAAATCAAAGTTACTCAATAGAGGAAGAATGAATCAATTAACATACATTAAATCAGTAACACAAAAAGTGCTGCAACACGCGTACGTAACATGTTAAATTCTGTTTCACGTAAATACTAGTAGTCGAGGACAAGTTAATTTCGACTTTTTATCACTAAAATGGGTGCTAGTAAGAAAGTCCCAGAACTGTTTTAGTACATAAAAGAGAAGTGTATGTATTTAAATACATATATATATATATTTCATTTATTGACATTGAATTATGGTTAGGGCATGACATTTTTAACAAGGCTTCTTGTCGATATAAATCGGTATTTCATATTTTAAAATAGTTGAATAAATATTTGAGGTAAAAATTAAATATAAATAAATCTGAACCCCGATAGGCTCAACGTGGTAATATGTGGGTGTTATCAATAATAGCTACCTCTGCCTAAAACTTAGTAGTTACACTTAGTAGAGTATCAGACTGAAACACATATACACACCTACGGGCATAAATCTCATTAGGTACGTCAAGAAGGTATCGTACTTCGTAAAATTCGTGAAATTTTCGCAAGTATTCCGTACCAAAATTATAAATATGTTTATCTGTTATGTAAGTGCCGCGTGAGAAAACAACTTTACAGGTATACAAAAAAGGGTATCACATAAATGTAGAGTACAAAAATGGACTGATGTCTGCTGGATGACTGAGTGTTGAGCACAGCAATTTTATAATACAATTGGTATCATTATTTTACGTCCAGCTCAACAAAGCATAAGAAAATTATAAAAGTAAACTCACATCAAATTATAATTATTTTACGCAGGCAAAATAATGAAGTAGTCCATGACGGAAGGAAATACATATGTTTACCTTCTTCTTATCTTTATAATGGCAAAGAACGGTGAATTAAAAAATAAAGTAGATTTTTCTTTAAATAAGTTGAAATGTCACGACGGGAGGTACGGATAACGTACTAAACATGGCTGTTATAGCACTATTAGGTGCCACTATTTACTATCTAAATTTAACTGTACAAATATTATTACTTCCTTAAATATTTACTGCTGCGAACCAACTGTATCAGTACCATTATTTCTCACTATATTTAATTCAATGTATGGTTTCTTGTGAGAAGTAGCCATAAGATTTCTAGATCTCTGTAAGATGTTTAGAAAAATATCACCCGACTTTTCTATTGAAAACTGTTTTGGTAGCTCTTCGTATTCTAAAAATTAAATTCCTACTTTTATACAAACAGATTGGTTTCACATCGCAGCTAATTTTAATCGGTGAATTCATTTTGATAAGAAACAATATACATATTTTATTCTATTTGTTTCTTACTCTTTAACCTTGAAGGCTCTTCAAAATATTCCTATTTCGAAACCGATCAAAACAGCCATCGCGAAGCAAAAACTTTCAAGTACAGAGCGCTCGCTAACTCAAAAAAAACATAAAGTACCTACCTATAGAGACGGAATGAATAGAAAAACAATAACTATGAGCATGTTGTGTGTTCGGAAATTTTGACTTGTGGTCATTGCGATAACACATCTTATTGGTATAGGCAAAAAGATTATATTCGTGCTGAACGCGAAGATTTGGGAAGACAATAGTAATATCGTCTAAGTTTCGTGGATTGGCTAATAGCAGGCATTGACTCTAGTCACGGTGGGGTCGTCGCTCTCGTCGCGTCTCATGGCCACTCGTACACAGCGGAACAACTCAATTGGGCCACACCACTGTAAGCTGAACCATACCACCGACGAATTTACAAGCAACGACAGCTCAAATGGATCACTATAATGTAGAGTTCATCTTGGACAGTTGTGCCTACAATGGGTTTTTGTGCAACCGACATTTTGGGCATGACATCATCACGCTAGAAAACTTGCCACTTGAAATCGAGTTTTCGTAACTCGAGGCGTGGGGCTGCGGACGTTGACTAATTGATGGACGTGATGCCTCCTTGACATGCGCGGGAGTGACACCTACTGGTGCCATGTTTAGTAGTAATTATTTGACAGCTTCTGTCAATACAGGAAGTGGTAGAGGGCATAATAATATGAAGACAGAATGTATAAAATTTGGAGCTACCAAGGCCTCAGAAAGATTAAACTGTATGTGAATTGTTACCAAAGAAAGGGTGTGATTTGATTTACATGTGTTTTCTACGTATGCATTATATACAAAGAAAAATATTGCTAGAAATAAATAAATTTTATTTCAAGAAGAAGGTGTATTTACACCATATTTTACAGAGATTACAGATGTGTTATTTATGTAGGACTACATTAAAACACTGAAAATAAGCTCAATATCTATCAAATCGTGACCAAATGGGAGTTTTATTATTACCCAGTATTTATCAATTTAAATAGCTACCGCAGACATAACACAGCACACCATATAAAGTAATAAAGTCGGTTTAAATTAAATACAAAGTATAATTTAAAAAGTTTAAACAGTAAGAACCTGTATTTTTAGCACTGATAGGTATCTGTAATAATTAAGAGTATGTCTCGCTAGACTAAGTATTAGCACTAAATTGTAGTAACGTTAGAGTACCTACTAATTATATGGACCATAAAATACAAACGCTCGTTTTATTAGACATAGCAACATAAACTCAACTGTTACGTTAATCACTAAATAATTGACTGGGATGAATAGAACCTGTCGTAGGTTACTTCCACGAACAAGATCGTATTCCTAGTATTGTAATAAGCGGCTAGACCATCGCCCAATCAGGTATCTCTTAAAAACCCAAACATTCACACAAAAACACTATATAAACTAGAGATAACAATTTAACCAGAGAGCTAGGATATGCAAGATGGAGATGAGAGCCGACTGGGGCAATGACAGATTTCAGTAAAAAATCAAATTATCAATAATTACAGAGTATTATGATTATAACACATATCACGATTACTTAATACTTTTAAAAAATACTCCTAAAAATTATATTGCTCCGCGGACACCCTGGTGCTCTCTCTGTTAAATTGTGTACCTATAGTAGATATAATCTTCACACCATAGACCAGCACAGAACTCTTAAGTCAGAACTCAATTGTGTGTTACAATTAAGTAATTTTATTAATTCACGCAGCCGGTAGACGATGGTGACTGGATGAGAGGGCACCGTCCATACATTGTGGCGCATTCTGGGAAAAACCTATGTCCCATAGTGGACGAATGAAGACTGATAGATAGCTTCACAGTAGGTAGCAGGTGATCCTCTACTGAGCTGCTATCTCTAAAAATCTCCTGGATAGCATTATGGTTTCATTTCGAAATCCACCACATGTTTTCTTAAGTAACTTGCGTATATTCGCAAATGCGAAAAACAAATACTACGTGTTAAAAAAAAGTTAGAAGCGCTACTAGGTTCCAATGAGAATTTAATACTCAGAAGTGCTAACACATCGTAGACTATGCAGGAGGACCAATTAAACGTCTGATTAGGTATAATTAAGAGTATGGGTCTATTTCTATTTGTGACGTCATTAACTAATTGAATAATTCCATAAGTTTCTAAGGGAAAGGTTGGATGGAAATCATAATTTCAGAAAAAATACCTGCACCCGGAAGTCTCCCAAGCTATAATTATTATTTTAAGAATGCCAAAGAAGAACCATTACAAACAACAAAATTATGTGCAACATAGGAAATTACGCCATCATTGTTACTTCGGTTTTTTTTTCAAAAGTAATAATTTAGGAACCTTGAGCCCTTTAAGTACGCGGCACGTGTTTGTGATCTAACGCGGAACCATCCAAGGACCCACGCCTTCTAAGTTCAATGGTGTCTCAGGCATTGCCCAACGGTGTCTCAACAGTTTCCCAATGGTGCCGTTCACCTTCAATTGCTATGGCCGGCCATGATCTATACCACATAATCATATTGTAATAAACGCGTTTACGCAATACGTAAACTAATTATGTGATAAAAATAAATTGTGATAAAAAATATTGCTTTTTATTTCGTAATTTACTAGTGGACCCGACAGATGTTGTCCTGTCTCAAAGAAGTCAAAGAAAAAACAAAATTGTTGGTTTTATTTTTTTAATTTCGAGCAATTTTATATTCGCCTTAAATACCTTCTCTGAACTTCCATAAATCATTCAAGAGCAACCTTAGTCATATCGGTTCAGCCGTTCTCGAGTTTAGCGAGACGAACAGCAATTTAATTGACAAATTTTTAGGGTTGTTTTAATTAATGCATATGAAAATAAATAAATTAATATTTTGATATTTGGGTGTCTAAACATGAAATAAGCTAAAATTTGAATAAGAAATGAGTATTGTAAAATAGATACAAGCACAAATAAACATCAGAATGTTATACGCAGTGTTATACAAGTGAGCTCTACTATTTTGTAAAAAAAAATCTCGACATATACATATAATAAAATAATTTAAACAATATTGTTATCATCCCGGGGATTTCACGAAAGGTCACATGTCCCCTACTACTACTAAAGGTAGAATGTAGACTTAGAGGAATAAGTTTATTTTCAATATTAAATATTAATATTTGGTATTAATTAGGTAAACAAAACCGATGGTGTTTGTTTTTTTCTGAACCATCTTGGAAGTCCGACATACCTAAACCAAATTAAAAAAAACCTTTTTCTTGCTGCCGTATTTTGCGTCTGAGATGCTGTTTTAAATTTTATTAATTTTCTCAAGAAATATGTGACAGAAAATCATCATAAATACATATTTGTGGTATTGGATTGAAAATTAAAGAAACGGATTTTTTAAATCGTCAATTGTGATAGTTCGGTAGGAGCTCTACTATTTTTTTTATTATTTTATGTTGTTAGTACCTATTTGTTTGGCGAATCCTACGCGCTGAAATAATTAATTGATTGTTAATAGTTTATATTAGCTGTATTCGTAATTATTGTAATTTAAATAACAACAATTAATTTTTATTATCTATCTGTGTACCGGAGGTTGAAAATGACTAAAATGCCTATGAGATAGAGGAAGAATCTGAAAGCCATTGACGATTGTGTATATACTTATTTTTTGGGTGTTCTTTTTATTATTGCATATAAAAATAGACGAAAAAATGCGATACCCGTATTTTATCTTTTCTGCGTTAAGCTTTTCATTCATAATTTTAATGTTGAAAAAGGTTTTTTTCTATTAGACCAAAAGCGTCAGTATAGCTATAATACTTACGTATACGTCTGTTTCACTGAGTACCTACCTACAAAAAAGAAACTTAAATATAATGTATGGTTGCCTAAACATCAAAGAAGCAAAAGTGGATAAGCGTTGAGTATCGTAAACCTACAAGGAGCCAATAACATACAGAAATAGTTTCTTTTTAATAGCAAATATTTCCAATGAACCATTTCAAATTTTGTAAACAAAACCGGAATTAGTATTTTTTTAAGTCCTATTAAAAGACTTACTGATTGACGTCCGATATACCTAAACCAAATTACAAAAAAAAAGCAAGGACCTTTTTTCTTACAGCCGTATTTCACGTCTGAGATGCTGTTTTACATTTTCTCAAGAAATATGTAACTGAAAAATGTAATAAATATATTATTTCTGATGAGGATTGAAAATTAAAGAAACGGTATTTTTAATTGAGGTCTTAGGCTTTTTGAAATATCGTCAATTGGCATGTTCTAAACTCAGTAATTTAGTACAATACTTAGATTGTATAAAAGAACTTTAACCATGGAAAAACCAATGCCTGATGATAATACCAAGTTACGCCATTATTTCAGTCAATTAAGGCATAATAATATGCCAAAGTAGGTACACAGATTGTCGTAGAATGTCGTCATCCTACTGGGTCTAAAAATAAAAAATATGTGACACACGGCGTAATAGCTGGGGTGAA